>KN484814.1:75146-93275 GCA_000787095.1 Periophthalmodon schlosseri
TCAAGCCGTGACGGGAGCAGTTTGCGGAGATGTGGATGTGATGTCTCCACTGCGGGGTGAGGTGAGAGGTCTCGGGCGATGGGGCAGGGCCACCCCAGCACCTGTCAGCTTGAAACCACAGCGTCAAGACTAAACGCAAACAATACGTACGGCAAAGCGTAGCAGCTGACGGCATTGAAGAGAGCATGTAGATGAGAGGGAAGGAGATGAGGAGGGAAGAACACAGCATTTGAATATGAATGAATGAATATGAAAGGTGTACCAACAGTAGCCACAAGGGGTCGGTAAAGAAACAAATCATCAGAATCTATACTGTTTTATCAATATCAACAAATTCACGCAAACATAGACGACAAGCTCTCAGTGATTCATCCAAAAACAATGTACATCTGTGGATATGGATTTAACATTTTTGATTTGCAACAAAGGACGTTTCAGTATCACTTAATAATAACTACACTTTAATTAGCCTCAATTAATCATGAACAAAGACTTAATTCAAAATTAACAAATTACTGATTACAAATGATTCAGGTTTGGTCAGTACTTAATTATTACCCCAGCTCAAACTCCTAACCTCAACCCCAAGTAAAGGGCCTATATTACACTATTTTCTTATCTATGTTATGTTGTTTCCTCATCACAAACAGACCTGGAGTTGTCTTTTGTTTCTTTCACACATGGTTAACACACAAATCCTGCATATTTAGGCTGTTCTTCTTTCAAACAGAAAACACTCTGTTCCACTTTGTGATGTCATGTGGTGATATAGGAAGTGCTCCATTGTGTTTTTAAACTCCATACACCTTCACTAGAATAATTTGGATGATTTCAGAAAGTGAACTAAGGGTAAAGGTAGCTGTTAACTTGAAAACTACAACTACATGACATCAATTTTGGATGTTTCAGAAAGTGAACTAAGGGTAAAGGTAGCTGTTAACTTGAAAACTACAACTACATGACATCACAAGGTGGAACAGAGCATTTTTAGCTTTGGGGATATAGACAGACTAATAATTAAAATTATTACTCAAACTCAAAACTCATGTGTGAATGAAACAAAACACAACTCTGGGTATGCTTTGAGGAAGTAACACCATTATAACATAGCTTAACGCTCACAAGAATTAACTTTGTGTAATATAGGATCTTTATGTGCAGTTATTATAAAGCAACACCAACATTTCTGTTTCATTTGATATATTTCAAAAGCAAAACAAAGCAATCCAGATTTGCGTGGACAGCCATGGTACCAATATTAAAGGGCGCAATCTAACGACAGAGACCTGTGCAAGTTCCCATTCTGTTCTCTGATCTAAAATACTTAAACCTTAACCAGACTTAGAGTATACAAGAGGCCCACTGTTAAACTATGGTTGAAATGAGAGAGTGTGTAACTAGAGATTAAGTTACAGAACAGCATTTTTTTGCAGAGCGATGCACTTTGGTCTCTGTGCCAGACGCAGGGTAGCCTTACGCTCCACTGAGGCTCGCACTCCTACCTCCTCCAGCTCATCCATCTATGTCAACACTTCTCCCTCCAAAGTACTCTACTACTTCCTTATCTCCTCCTCTCAGCGAACACACCATCATTCAGCCATCTTCCGAGCCAAGGCACGCCCCACAGTTAGAGAAAAGACATTGATTTTTGCCACTGAGCGATCGAGGGGAGGAGGTATTATGTGCCAGTCACACTTGGCTGTGGTGACAGCAGGGAGACAATGGATCACAAAAGTCATAGATGGAGAACAAAAAAAACAAACAAAAAAATATGCATTAACAATGAGTTCAACAGAATCTACAATGTCGTCCCAGCTTTGAAACACTTCTTCAGCTGCATGAGGAACAAGGACAGTTACATGCGTACTCAAAATCTAATGAATATCAGATTTTTGGAGTTATAAGACTATTAAAATGAAATGTAAATCTGATTTCTTTCTGATCATGGTCACCCTTATTACTCACATCAGATTTTGCAGTCCTTTATGTAATCTTAAAGGTTCAGAAATCAGACTACAATCAGATTTGCATGTGAACAAGGCCACTGATGCGTCTAATATGATCCAATACAATCTCACAATTTAGAGCTCTTGACCCTTGGAATGACCAAATACTGCATGGCATTTACTGCAAAAACGGAAATTATAATAACAAATTCAAGTGTCACGTATGCTGGTGTTAAAGAAGATAGAAGAAGAGACAAACGGCAACAAATCAAACCTATATGGACAAGAAATGGAACTTCAAACTTTGTCGTACTGCATCGCCGAAATGAAGTTCAATTGACCACAAGCTTATAGGATTTGAGGCCAATCTCCCCTCATCTGTGCGCTTACTGCCTGTCAGTTGTTATTGAGTTGTCATTAGCCCCCATAGTAATCCCCCCGGTGCTAGGCTCTAATTGAGATCCACAGGTCGACATGGTGCCTCCCTAAGCCCCCGCTTTGATGCTGTTGTGCTGCTGAGCCTCTCCACACAGAGGCCCCTAATGGGAGAAACAGGTGAACCAGGGACAAACACTACTCAAGCATGAGACTGCCAGACGAGCAAAAGTAGAGTGCAGTGGATAACAACGGCCAAGACAGAAAGTACTAAGGTTCATTGTGTAAAGTCTCGTAGAACCAAGAATAAAAATACAAGATTAAACTTTTTGTGAACATTACAAGCTATAAATTGTAACAGGTTGGGGTCTAACTGTACATTCCGCACCTATAATTGTAGAAAACCAAACAATTACTCATTTTTACTTCAAATTTTGCCTGGTTGGGCTTGGTCACCTGGTCTTTTGCATTTAGTGTTCCAACCATCTTCAAACGGGGTGTTTTTTGGGTGTTGGTTCCAATGTTTTGCACAAATGTAACTGCATATTATAACCCGTAATGACTGTAACCTGGATCTTTGTTGGAATTGTACATGAAGAATGATCAGCCTACCTAGATCTAAAAAATAAAGACGTATGCAAACAAATAAATCAAGAACAGGAATCGTTTTTAATCTATAGTAATGGCAATGTACAACTAGGGATAACTAGATTTCCGATACTATTGAGGCCAAGTATAATGATAATTTTCCAAAACACCAGTAGCCAGTCTCCAAGCAACCTGTGTCTGACAGTCACCATGGAAACCCGCATCCTGATGTGTCAAGAGCATCTTTTAGGGGTTGACATCCCATTGTTTAACATTTGTCCCTCCAGAGAGTATATGTGGCTTACAGGCAGACAGTGCAAACCAAAAACAGCTATTACATCGACATAAAGTTGGTTACAGTTGAACCTTGTTAAAAATGCCATGGCTGAGATGTATCAACTTTGTGGAGCTGTTAATTAACTGATATCACAGGTCTGACGATGAATTGAAATTGAAAACTTGGAACTTGGAAACTCTGATGCCGCTGCTTTTATTTTGCCCCAGAATTGGACCTGGTTGATTATCAAAGTCAATGTCATTTTATTGGGATAATTAGGCTTGTCACAATAACACATTTTGAAGCACGATATATTGCTACAGAGATATACTGCAATAAATGATCATATTTAAACTATTTAATGCCACTGACACAGTGACAATAATGTCAGAAAATCCTTGTGAACCATTTTGAAGTATCATTAAAAGACACAAGCTGCAACAAATAAATAGCAGAACAAAGCAATAATTAGCCAGAGAAGTTACTTTTTCAACCCTCTACAGCTCAAATCTTTTTGCATTACAACAAAAATAACAAAAGTCTTCCCATTATTGCAAAGAAATTGTAAAAAATCTATTGCTAAAAGCTGTACACAGAGAAAACAATACAGACTGGAGTTAGGGTTAGCAAAAAGGTACATTTAGTAAATGAAGGTTATTTAAGACTAGTTATGGGGCATTCAATTCTTTCATTTGGATCTGTTCATTTCAAAGAGCTGTTCAAACGACTGGATCTTTTTTATATGTATTCATCATGTTACAACTAATTTTATCTACAAACTAATCACAAAAATACATGACCAAGGGTAAGATTTGATTCAATAATTCAAACTAAGTGGGGCTGTGTCTACTCTTTGAAATGATGCATGATGTAAATAAAACAAAATAAATAACAGACATTTATGATGCCAAACATGTTTCCTTGTGCGAAAAACTACCACTCATGTTGCCTACTCTGCTTCTGTGCTAGTTTTTGCATTGGTTCAACGTAAATCAGAGTAAAAATCATAGACTGTATAAAGAAGTGGACTAAGTGAGTGTGACGTCACCCATAGCGTTCGGCTCCAGTCAAATGAAGCTCATCGAGGTTAGCAGTTATAGGGCGAATTTGCGGCCAAGTTGCATATTAGAGCGAGGCTGTTGAAGGTAACGCCCCTTCCCGCCTCACCGCTGGTTTAGCAGGGAGCGGGCACTGAGCAACGCTGTCAATCAAACCTGTTGCTAACGCTGGGAGTGACCTCGGGGAAGGTGCCTGATTTGTGTGTTATTAATGGTCATATGTTGAGTTACGGACACAATAGTGAAATAAAAATACCAGGATCACGTAGAGCGGGTTAATACAAACATTTTAAGACCAAAATGACAGCAGCAGTTACAGAGAGAGGGGCGACACTTTTCCAGTGTAAAGTGAATTGGAGCCACAGTGAATGGAGCCAGAAGTGCGCCCATAATCACTCATCACCCATTTGGAACGCAGCAGCTAGCAGGTTAGCTATGTCCATTTATACATACAGTCTACGGTAAAAATGCATAAAATTAGAAATAAAGAAATAAACTTGTTCATAAACATCACACGACTTATGAAGGTCAAATATATAAACATCAATACTAAGCACTTTAGATACTGTACATGCTTTATGTTCTATAGCGCAACCAACAAAACAGAATTATAAACACTACTGTTTCGAGTACACGTTACAGCTTTCAACCATTTCTCCTGCGTGACACAAGTAACGCGATTACCGGTATTACATCAAAAATCTGACCCAGGCTTTAGTATTTGGATTGCAGAATTTGCCCACCATCACTAGAAGCACACAGGCACAAGCACATTCCAGTGAACAACAACAAACCCAATATTGTAATCCAAAATCTCTACATAGACAGAAACAAAGCCGCCTAAAATTCACAGGCCTAACAGACTAAACAATACCCACATCTCTTGATCTAGTCTCTAATACAGCACAGGTCCAGTTTGGGGTTAAGTCCACAAGGTCAGGACAGCCTTGTGCAGAAGATGAGAAAAGGAAAATGTTACCGAACACAATGTAGGTTACAATCACATGAAGTATAGGCTATTGATACAAACAGTCTCAAGTCTGGACTACGAGATGCAGATACCAAGAGAGAAGTGAGTGAGAAAGGATTATTAGGTTAATCGATTATCATGATTAGTCAGGCCACAATATAATCGTAAAAGCTAAATAATAATAATTGTGACAATTTTAGAAGTAAAATTAAGACATTTCCATTCAATCTATACTCCAAAAAAGTACAATTGATGTAAAGTTCTTTTTATCTGGCTGTTTATGACACATTTCACTGTTGTTGGGTTATGGTGTCAACAATAGTGAATAATAGTGATGTGATGTTGGTGAAAGAGTCGGCTCTTTTGAACGGTTCCTTACTGTGAACAGTTGGATCCGGATGTCATTTTTTAAAAGAGCCAAATCTTTTTCTTTCTAATTTGTATGCATTTTTATACTAAACAAACACCAGAATCGGCTCAGAAGCAGAGCAGGCAGCACGAGTGAGAGCTTTGTGCACAAAAAAGATATTTGGCATCAGTTATTAACATTTTATATAGACTATGCATAATTTGAAAGGATAAACACACTCCTGGTCTCAGTTTGAACCATTTTAAACAAATTTTAAGCCTTGGTTGTTTCTCTCTGTGATTCGTTTGTAGATAAAATGAGTTCTATCATATAAATAAATAGTAACAGTCTTTTGAATGGCTCTTTGAAATGAACAGATCCAGAAGATTCGGATCCCATAAAAGAGCTGAAAGTCCCGTCACTAGTGAATAATCATTAACTCATGGTGTTTTTTTTCTCAAATTAACAGAATAAACAAAAATTTGACAACCCTGTGAGTAAAAGAAAAGAAGAAAAGAAAAAAGGTCTAATGGTTTATATAGGCTGTAGTTCAATAGTAACTCAACAGAATTTCACACATGACACAGAATGAACATCGTCATGCCTGGTCACATATGACACAGTAATGGTGGAGGCTGTGTGCCAATTGATAATAATACAAACTTATAAAGCAGCCAAAAGTGAGATGAACAACAAAAGTTAATATTTTAACACACTAAAAATTAGAAAGAAAATATAATCCAAAATATTCCCTGTTACTGGCCGCCAATACGTCTTTTACAGTGGTTATGGTTTAACTAAGTTTCAATACAGAAGCTGGAGTTCTGTGTTGTGCATCAGTGCGTTCTAATAGCCATCGTGTTTCAGCCTTTCATCTCTGCAAAATGTCACAAAATCAAGCATTCTAAACAAACGCAGATACAGCTCGAATTTCTATTTGTTAAAAAAAAATAAATAAATAAAAAAAAAATTAAAAAAAATCACACAACACAATAACAAGGCAGTGTTTGTGCTTGGGGGATACGGGATCAAACGAGGCCAAGCGGTGAGCCCTGTGAAGAGTCACACCGCCATCTACTGGTCATATTACAAAACATGAGCGTGTGAGAGACAGAGTGGAGTCTCATCTATTTTTCTCATGTTGTGAGAGTGGTGGATTTACAGTGAGTGATTGATGCGTTTTTTTTAAGGGGCATAATTTAACTAAAAAAATGACTAAAGGATAGGTAAACGAAAACAAAACTGAACATGATGAAGTACGCAATATTTTCTTCAATAAAAACTTTACGCACTGACAGGAAAAAATAAATAAAAATAAAACATGTACATCACAAAAGCATAGCAACATGGACCAAAATGATAAAGGCCTTAATCTTTGAGCAAGACAAATCACCAACTTTCCTTAATGAATGCGTTTGTATAGCAATTTGTAATGTATGTTTCAGTTATACAAGCAAAAAAAAAAAAAAAAAAAAAAAATACAAATTCAGCTCACAGTAGTCTACTTGTATGTTCAGATAGTCTTTCTTACAGATTTAAAGTTATCAACAAGTGGGCATACGATGTACAGTAGTTCTAGGGAAGGCCTGGGTGGTGTTTACCTGCTACATTCTACAACAGCCCATCAATCTCAATGCTTTCCCTGTTTCTTGCATTCCATCTGCTCTGGTCGTTCCATCCGATCGCCTCCACATGTGCTTATGTATGCCGTATGTTAGCAGGAGACACAGCTGCTTAAATCAGGGGTGGGAGGGGTAAAAATACAAGGGGGAGAGTGGAGCACGGGGAGCCGGAGATATGGCACCAGCCGAGCGTGACTCAGTCTGGGTGCATCCAAAGCCTGGGGCCAAACACTCCAAAACATGTGGAAAAACACACGGCGCGGCCCCCACCTCAGCCCCTATAATCAGTGAGCTCACTTTCCCCCTGTCAACAAGCAAGCCCATGTCTGCACGTCCAGCTGCTCACACCGGTAACAACACGACTCAAGAGGCAGAGCAGTTCAGGCACTGTAATCCTGTGTGTTTTAAAAGAATGCAGCATGGAAATGGCTTTATTCATTGTGGTATCAATTATATCCTGGATTGTTTAAACATCTTCAAGCTTGATTTGGTACATTTTTTGTTAAGGCCCACATGTAAAACTCCACAATCTTGCTGTTAATATGTGTGAAATAACGTACTAGAAATTTGCATAGTTTAGTATGTAATTTTCTGGAGGGGGCATGTCACCTGCTTGATTCCATGGGAATCATACTTCAGGATATTCTCAGTGGAGATAAATCAATTTTATGCCATACTATTGAAGATATAGCCAAAGGAACAACATTTCCATGGAAACAAGCAGAAAGAGGACCTCCTCCAGGCCTAATAAGAGTCAGGTTTGTGGAAATGCAAGCCCAGTTCTTCTGTCCAATACAACAAACTTTTACTGTAACGTATTTTTTGTTAAAATGTTACAAACTGTGGCTTTAAACATGAAAGTTAAATAAACACATATTTGTCAAGGCCCAGGCCACAGATACACTTCAAGAATCTAAGCCACACTAAAACTTTATTGATCCACCAGGGAAATGACTTGGACACGATGGTGAATCCAAGCTGTGATATATGAATGGCTGCAGTGTTAATAGCCATAGGGGACGGCCCACCTGTTCAAACAGCCACAATCCAGAGGAAAAATCTCCATCTCTGCAGCGCTCAACACCAGTATCTTACCTTCCCCATTGGGTTGCATATCTAACATTTCTACAGCTGCACCCACTGGCATCTATTCCAGCTGTAAAAATCTAGGTCAGTAAAGAAATAAATACTCAAGAGAAATGTAAACACACTGTCACATAATATGTAAATAAACTGTACATATATATGGGATGTTTGAGAGCTATATAGTCGGCCACATGAGGCTGCTGCTGTGAGCACACTTCCAGCACACCCTAAGGCAGGGGACGGTTATGCTTTATAATATAGGAGCAGAGAGGCAGAGATACGTGGGTTTTTGGAGGACAGTAACAAATGACAGCCAGGACTGACCTTGGCTGCTCCCTGCTGTGGTCACTGCTCACACCCAAGTGTAGGGTCAAGTCAATAGAGAGGTCAACTGGTACTGACCCCTGTTGACCCCACTGCCTGGTTCTGGTCTCTGGGCTTAGACAATGTACTTAAGCCACTTAAACCATGATAGCCAAAGTAACACGTTTGGTTTCCATTTATATTTAAAATGGTCATAGAATCATTAGAATTTTGATGTAATTGTATTAGGTGTAAAAAACATATTTTTACATTACATTCATACATACATCATGCTGCTATAAAACATGCAGTGATGACTGACATATACAGGTGAAGCTTGTTACAGTAATCAGGTCAACAATGGAAATTTGATCTGAATGTTCAATGTGGTAAAAAAAAAAAAAAAAAAAGTTAAGTGTCTATATTTTTTCTTTTAACACAAGCACCTTAGTTCTAATCTCTATATCTGATTCTTTAACTACAAGCTATTCAAAGATTTTATGATTTCCTGAGTGCAATTGCACCTGCCATGAAGAGGTCTACGGGGAACTGCTCACATACAACCATTTACTTGCTCCTACAAAGGACAAACGGAGCAAAGTTTCTCTTACACAACTTTAGCCTCCAGCAAAAACAAGCGTCTTCCAGACTGGCAGCATTAACCTTGAGTCTGGTCTCTTCCCAGCCAGTCTTATCAGCTCCAGCAGACGGCTGGCGTCGGACAGGGCCGAGGAATAAACTGCACCTTAACTGCACCCATTGCCATGGCGACTCCCCAGGGGCAGAACCAATGAATACCTGACAATAGGAGAGGAGTCTGCAGTGGGTGCCATCATCTCCTTTTACAAGAAGCTAATGTACTCCTAGTGTCAGTGTCTGGGCTGTCCGTTATTACCTGCCCGCTGTTATTCATTTAGTCCGTTCACACATTAGGTGACTCATGTAACGGTGCAAGGAGAAAACAACAGGTTTGTACATCAGTGTGTGGCTTCAGGGCAATATGCACCACTCATGCAATCCTGCTTCAGTAAACTGACTATTTAATATTTACATTGGAAAAGTAGCAGATGTGGTTGTAATATCCGTACAGTATATTGAATCAATTTCTAATTTCTACTTTTCTCCAACGGTTAATTCGGAATGTTAAACCTACATTATAGAAAACACTCAGACCATTAACTTTTTAGCAGCTTCTTGTAATACTTGTTTGCATAGAGCCCATATACAAATGTACTAATAATAGTACAAACTAGAGAGTTAATATCTAGTCTGCTATTTGAAGAAGCTGCAAATGATCCCAACTTCCCCCTTCCTGGTAGGATTTGACAGCCAAGAGACACCTCCATGTTTTTCCCTTCAAGACTTCCACTCAAAAACCTCAAATTACACCTTTCAGAGCAGTCATAAATCAGGGCTGGCTGGTAAATGCTTTTGTGTCAGGCATATAACATAAGCATGACAAGGGAGAAGTGAGTCAGCTAATAAAATGGAGAAAGTAATGTACCTGTGGTCGGGATTCATCAAACTCTACATTCACTGACATGTTCCTCTAAATAGAAATGATCCCCTTGGACAGCATGATTTGAGATTTAAAAATGAATTGCAAGCACTACAATCATCCACCAGGGGTCATCCTTTAGTCACTGCTTTGTGCAGCCCTGAGCAAGTCCATCTGGGGAGAACTTAAGAATGAGGTTAGGAGCACCTCTTGTCTGCTTCATATGCAGGTCAAATAGTCTTTAGACAGTAACATAAATGCAGCTTCCAATAAAATGATGAAAACAGCTGGCACAAAGTCTTGAAAATCCCCTCTCATTTGTGAAAAGATCTGCCAGACCATTTCTTTGTCTTGGGATTACACGAGAAGTACAGCTCTGATATGTGGTTTGCTGGCTTGTGAAATGGCCTGTACTTGTGCGCATAAGAACACAACATTTTTTCAAATGTTTCTGCAGATGATAAAGGTTTAATTATAAGCACAGAGATGGGAGTGCGAGAAACAGTTGGACGCTAAAAGCCCTTTTGAATGTCCCATAGGGTAATGCATGCACAGAACCGCCGTAAAAGCTTAAGACCCCTCACTCTTTGACATTTTCCTTGCGAGCACACAGGAAGCACCTGGGTCCAAATGTCCCAAGAAAACGTGGGGTGGGGGTGTCTCTCTGCTCCGCCTACTTGCAACACATCATCAGAGTTGACAAGTAGGTTCATGTGAGTTCTAAACAGCGTTCCATGGTTTTGGCTGTATGTAAACAAACAGGCCTCCTCTGCACAGTGCCAAGGAGCGTGCTCTTTCATTCAGCCTCACCCCCCAGGCTCAGAGAATACACAGGAAAACAGCATGTGGTGGATCTGTTGGCTCTGTACTCTAAAGCATTTGGTGAATTAAATGCTTTTCGCACACATGGAGAGGAAGTCAGAAAAGAAACTACTTGTCATTGACTTGACCTAAATCATTAAAATACAATTTTAGATTAATTTAGAACTTTAGGCAAGCACATTTCTGTCAACCATTTCAAAACACAGAATCAACTATATAATCCCCGAAGAAGATTGTGTTCCAAGAAACAATTCCCGGTAAATACATTTGGGGACAAATTGTTGGCTCTAAAAGAACTCCTTCACCTGTTGCCATAGAGACTAACTTTTGAACTTGGAGACACTGATCTGGTGATGTGATCTGACCCGAGTTGATCGCAGCAATCTCCTCTCCAGTCTCCAGCACCAGACACTATATGTTAAAATGGTAGTGAACATTGAACGTCAAGAGATTTTAGGCCCAAGGCTAAAAGAAAGGTCATACTGTATGACATTTGGGTGACTGTGCGGTTGCTCCTGCTAACCACCACCACCCAGTGTCCCCCAGCAAACAGCTCATTGTGGTGAAAAGCCTGATGAACTGCTATAATTATATCCAGATCAATGCAGATTTAGAGGGAGTGTCAAAGAAATCAAAAGGGTTAGAAGGGCTAGAGCACAGGGTCGGGGGGCATGGTTTTAGTTCTTTCCAAGATCTTTATCTACTTCACATTCCAGGATTGATTCAGCAAAGGCCTGAAGCAGGAAGTGGAGTTCACACCAATGCTACAATTGAGTTCTTCAGAAAATCAAAATGTTGCTCAAGGAAAGAGGGCATGAAAAGCAATGTATAGCATTTTCCTCAACATGTTCAATTTAGTCTCATGCTTTGTCTGAATGTCTGTGCAGTATGCAGTGGTCAGTGTCATTTGAACACTTAAATATTGTCAAAGCAAAATAAAGTAAGACAAAGATACTTCAATATGTTATGAAATAACTTTTTCTTGTCAGAGAATGTGCAGATTAAGAAAAAAATCTTATACTTTCTGTTAACGTTCTCCATGTGTCTCCAAAGCACAAGCCAATTAGTGCTTTTACAGCTGCATACAAACTCACTTTGAAGTGAAAACTATATTCAAACATTGGTTGGTCTTACAAACCCGATAACAATGTTACATGCTTTCAAAAACTTGATCTTTTGTTCTTCTTCTTTCAGTCTTAGAGGCTACTCACTTTTACCAACTTTGTTTAGCTGAAAATCCTTTACATATGCCTAATTTTCATTTGATACAGACCATACAAAACACACTTATGCTGTGCCATTTGATTAACCTGCCTTTCAATAAGTTTACTTTCAATTAGGCTACAAAAATATTAGTAAGGCAAAAAATTTATCATGGGATAAAGGTGTGTAATCGCTCAGTCATCAAGGATGTTTTTCTGCCATTTGATATAACAAGTATGAACATTGGTCATTCATATTTTACCCATTGCAGTTACCTAGTCAGGCTTGTTAGTCCAGACTTGCATGCGTCATACTTTTGAGTCATTCTTTCCAGGCAGTAGATAAAAGATCACCCTGTAAGATGACCATTACAGACAAAGGAAGAGACTTTTAGAAAATTCAGGTACCAAAGCAAGACTACTTAAGCTCTTTCATATCCAGATTACGCTGCATTTAGCCCTATGGCCAAAAAGCCAAGGTGGTAGTGTGTACGGGACGGTCGGTGAGGGGAGGCCCATCAGGTGTGCCCTTGCAGATTAGCACAAAGCTTGCCATAATGAAAGAAAGGATGTCCACCACTCCCTGCATGGCCTTTGAAGTCCCAAATCAGACAGGGGGAATAAAAGGCATTCCCTGCACCAAAATCCCCCCGAGGGTCAAGATCCGCACACAGCAGCTCCCAGGGGGCAGTGCTGATAAGAGACGAGTGGATAAGACTCATCCGGTCACCGTGGCGCTCCTCTCACTTTCCCCCAAACACAGCTCACAAACTGAATAAAGCTGGTTCAAAGTAATAACAATAGACAGAAGGTCTCAAAAAGGTCTAAAGGCAACGGGACAACTCCGGGCGGACAAGCTGTTTTTATCATTAATACCTGACAATGAGTGAAAGGTTAATGGTTGGTCATTGCTACCAGCAATAAGTACTGCTGCTGTGTCCTTGGTAACATACTTTACTGACCTTGCCTGTATGAATTTGTTGAATAAAGTGGATAAATAATGCATTAAATTACATGAGATAGCTTACATGAAACAGTAAAACAAGTTAGTATATAAGACAGATGTGTAAGAGGCATGTACTGTACTTATGAAACTGAAATCTTGCATATGTGTGCAGACTTCTTGAAGAAATTAGGGTTTGTGTAATGACGTATTGGGATATTCAACAATCGGAATGGATATAGCTTACCACTGATATGGGAAAGATGAAATCCAATAGCTGATATGGCAACTGAAACGTAATAGAGTTGCCTTGAGTGCAGTAACAGAAACACACGCCGCAGAGGTAAACAGGACAGGTGTGTAAGTGTGACGTCAACAAAACAACCAGGGATGTCATCGATGCATTTCAGGTGAATGAGGCAAACTCTGCTCAAAACGGAATATTCAAACAATATTTGATTCTTTCAGTACTATGTATGTGAAAACTTTCAACTGACCACATTCATCTTCTGAGCCCACACTAACTACACATCTACACACAAATTATACTCTGTAAGGCCTCTATTATATCCTACCCCCCTGGATACTGTTTATAGCTGTCTACAGACCTCCCTAACAAATCTGTCATTACTCCCAATAATGGCGGCTAATGCCACATAAATCAGTCAAGCTGGAGAATAAATTCTTTTATATGGTCTGAAGGCTGGGTGAAATGGGAATGGCATAATTGAGGTCTGTGATATTGCAGCTGCATTCAGGTTTGGGTTGTATTAGATACATATGAGATGGACATAACATATATATTTTCAGGATGTTCAGGAGTCATCCCACTAGAATTCAAGTAAATATGTTAAATGTGTGGGTGTGCCCTTCAGTTGTGGACATGTTGAGCACTTATGTAATGTTTGAAACAGATGTCTCACCTGTAAAAAAGAACCAGGGGCAATTTGGTTGTCAAGTATTATGTACAAAATAATCTAAAACTACTTTGAATCAACAATTCATTAGATATCACTAGCCCACAATAATGATAAGCATAATGTGTCCACTGAACTATAATGAAGGCTAGGCTGTCAATGTTAATTTCCTGAACATAAACAAGACTTTAATTAAAGTCTGAACTCTGAATCCTCTTTCAGTAACAATGTGGTCTGGAGCAATTCAAGTCATCTCGATTCAAATTCAATGACATAAACTAAGTACCACTTTTGGCAGCAAGAATATTTTAGTTTTAAATAAACAATTAAACTTGTGTGCACTTTCATTTGTGAGTTAATGATCATTTATTTAACCAACACTTTGCCGTTCAACTCTGACATAGATCCAGATATAGTGGTTGATTTTATGCCACCTGTTCTAAAAAGAAGTTACAATTTTTTCCCCATTCATTTTAGAATTCTTAAACTGTCCAACCCTTCTTTGTTTTACGCTGCATATAACTTTGCCACAATCCCTCCCTCATGTAATAAACAGCAAAAATGAAAGAGTGCAATATGGTATGTTTACCAAATTCCCATCACACAACCTCTGTTTGATTATGCTGACCTTCATCCTCCCAGCGCTAAATACAGACAACTTACAAACATATTTCTTCCCGAGCAACTCCCACCTATAGTTCATAGCCTTCACGGGGAGTTCTGAAATAAGGATTCTTCCACCAATCCCGGCCCTGGCTTTAAGGAATGTACCCTGGAGAGTGGGTCGCTCTGGGAGAAGTTTACACAATGTACAAGAAGAGGATTTGTATCCACGGAACACAGCCTGTTCCAGCTGTGCGGGAGTCTAATAAGGTTAAATTAAAAGCAACTTAGAGCTTTTGGTCCTGGCACTCAGGTTTTAAAGACTGTATTTGTTAGTTACAACAACCTGGCTCATTTTCAAGTCTTCCTTCCAGATAAATGTCAGTGACCTGGCATTCATTTCCAAAAGGCTTTCAGTGGTGATGCTTCGCTGAATCCTAAAGCGAGCTCTGGCAATTGTGTTGAGTAAAGTGGCATTTGAACCAGATCTGTTAGTGTATGCTGCAAGACGACTGTCACTCTTGCATAAATTGCACTTATTAACTCCACTTTTGAGCCAAATATTATAAGTTTAAGGGTAATGGTGTGAATTATGGGCTTTGGCAAACACCTTGTTTCATTTACTTACGTGTACAATAACAGAGGCTTGCCACTGGTTTAACCCCTCAGATTCATATTGATTAAAAAAACAAAAAAAAACAAAAACATTTGCCATATACACCAGGCAAACACACCCATTTCACACAACAGATGCTTGATAATAAGGCCATTGGTCTTAATGCTTCAGGTGTCAGTTGGTTGGGACAAGTAAGTTTTCAGTAGAGTTCCAAAGTTTAACAAAGTCACTTATCACCTTGAAAGATATGTTCTGAATCGAGGCTTCCCAAACTTTGAGCATTGACCACTGTAAACCATCAAATTTGAAAAAAAAAACTGAAGTAGTTTATAAGTAACTTTCCCTTTTACTTGTCCATTAATCTCCTCTGCAGATTGTCGGGTTTGATCACAAGGATTTTGAAGTGTAAACGTCAGAACGGACACCAAAGACGAAAGGAAGAGCAGTGGATGATTGCGAGAAGTGGCTGAAGCTGGAGGACTGGAGTTTGATGGGGAACACATGTTTATTCACACGGATGATCACGCGGAAGAGGAGCAGGCTGCCAAGCGCATTAGTCACTGGTGGAGAGACTGGATTGGAGACGCAGATGGCTCTGATATGGCAGGGGGATAAGACAAGCTTCATTATCACTCTTCTCTCACACATCTCGCATGCCACAACACACAACCAACCCCCTCCCTTCCAACTTCCCTCAACTGCCTGCCTCTCCTCCTAATTTGATAATGCTGCACGGCTCCCCCAGCGTGGTTCCTGCGCCTCCATGTCAAGCAACATCGAGCCACGACCCACTGCTGTCGATACAGACCAATTAGCACACAACTTCCAACAAATGTGATATAAACTTTTTCCCCTCCAATCTCATTTACCACCTACAGGATTGGTTGCCAGTGGAGATTTGGGATTTTTCTTTTCATTTGAAAATAAATTCATCCATCTGCTTGTTTTAATCTTTCAGAAAGTTGCAATTTTAGATGGAACTGTTTTTTGTTTTTTTTTCAAAGCATAATACTCACACCACAGGGGGTGTCTTGTCTCACTAGATCTGACTGTGATCGTATTAACTACCCCAAACAGGCCTGCTTTTATCAGTCATTGAAGAGCCACTGTTTGCAATCTACTGGTTACCCACTGCTTTATCAGGGCTCTGTGTAAACCGATTCTGAAACCTGGCATTTTTACTGACAGTCTGAACAATGCCAAAACACATCAGGGGCCTGGTCTCAAAACACTGCTGCTCTTACCAACTTTTTGTTAACAATTTTAAAATAAATTTCCCTTCTCACTTGTTTTTAACACTTGTTATTGTTTTTTTAATATTTTATATTCAGACAATAAAGGCCACTTACATTGACCAGTTTACAGCTATAATATCAAATAATATGGCAGGCAGAACAGATCATCACTTTCCCAATGTGCCTTGCTAATGACTTGTAATTAAAACTATTTGATTTGCAGTTCTGTGCTGTGGCAGCTAGGCTCAATCCTTATTATCTTGGTCACAAGACCCAGTTTTTACCATAACCCGACATGAGATTATTTTGTTAATTAATACTTTCATCCCCACATTGGATGCCGGCCATTTGCTCTAAAAATTGTGCATAGACACAAAATTTATGATCTGTCAGAACTGGATATGATGATAACCAAGTAAAATGTACAATTATCCACCAAAATACTACATTCAAAATTCCAAAGCCTAGGTGGAGGATGCAGAGAGCAAAACTAGTCTTGTTGGCAGCCATGCAGACCTTTAAGAAAAGCTCTCATCCCACACCCTTTCATTGAGCAAATGTGATCATTACTGTTTATACTAAAGCTCCTTTTGGTTGTAAACCCTAAATGCAATTGAGGCTAGTTAGCAGCCAAGCGGGTCCGAATGCGATCCCTATCTGAGGTTGTGACGATGTGGTTAGAGGGAATATGAGTAAGCCAGCAGAACTATCAACGTTTAAGGGGAAGTGTGGTCTGGCCAAAGTGGATGAAGGTTTCGAAGGGGAAATGAGCTTGAATGTGAGACTGCACAACATGCTCTGGTCGGTCGGCTTGGCTGGCCCTGCACAGAGCCGAGTTCAAATGCTGTATTGAACCCAACACCCCAATCACAGTCGCCATGCGGTCTTCGGATGGCGCAGCTGTTCCGTCTCATGGAAGGTAAACTTAACGTGCAGAACAGAGATTATGTCAGAGAAAATATGGCTGTCAAGAGGTCAAATTTGGAGAAAGGGCTTTTTACAGAACAAGCAGTTTGCCTCTTTTCCATAACTTCACAGACGTCTTGCGGTCAAAAGTGTAATTTTCCCCTCTGTTCTTGAGCTTGTCCAGAGATGGCTTAACCAGGATTTACCTTTTTGACACACTACGTCATTCTTTTATTAGCTACTGTGCAAAGATTACAGGTCAGGGAGTGGATAGTCTTTACAATAAATGCCATTCTTCAAACAGGAAGCAGGGTTATTAGGTTCAATATATTGCGATGCATAAAAGTCGGATGAGATTAAGAATTAGTTCTTTATCTCTTGGGAGTATACAGTGTTATCATTGTATACTCCTTCTTTACTGCTTCTCAGGGTTAGGGTGTGCGTTAGTAGCTCTACGTCACTGCTGTAACTTCAGTTTATGCTATGGCTATGTATCATGATGAAGTCTGTATGCTTTTTAAATCAGTCATCACTATCTTACGGACTGAATAAAGAAATATGCTGCACATAACCTCCACTGGCCTCTTAGACCTTAATTGCCCTGAGTAAATGGCTTCTTTTATGGGGTACTTCCAACACAATAGACAAGGAGCAGATAGCATCAGCTCAGTCTGTAATCAACATCAGACTTTGACTGACACACAGCATTATTAGCATGACACAGGCTAAATACCCCAGCTCCCAGATTACATTCTATGCCTTATCAAGTCGAGAGTCTGTCAAAACAAAAGGTGCCCTGACCACGAGGCTGAG
>KN484814.1:93322-113325 GCA_000787095.1 Periophthalmodon schlosseri
AAGATTTTCAAAATGTTACACTTTTACTCACATGGCAAAACCCACACAGCTTTTGAGAACAGCACAAGTTGCTTACCTGCAAGAAAAAGAGAAAAGAATGTTAAGTGTGTTGCCAGAGTACAGAGTGTTCATGTCACTTGTCGAAGAGTTCGTGTGGCTTCAGTCTTTCCTCGCTCACACAAAAAGGGTGAGTGGATGCCCATATTTGGCTGTGTGGGTGCTAGTCCAAACCGCCTGTGTTTATTAGCACAGAGGCTGGTTTCAGCAGCTGCACTGATGGGCAAACCCAAGCCAATTCTTTTTTCAGGTTTTAGGACTAAATGGCTGGCACAACTAAGTCAAAACATTTGAATATACAAAAAACAAAAAGTGGCATATGGTTACAGTATGACTGAGACAATTAATGTGTAGCAATGTATGTATTTTGTTATAATTTGTACAATTAACTTTGTCTAGAAAGTCCCAAATTATATTTCTCTGTTTTTATACAGAGGGATATTTTGGTCCCCACTCCCCTGTTGCACCTCTTGCCAGGCTCAAACATGGCCACGCATTGGTCACCTTTCAGTTTAGTGCTTCGTTCATTGATTCTGCAGAAATCTACAATATTTTTCAATCTCCTGTGATATTTTTTGGTTTATTTTCCTCGTAAGCGGTAATATTTGTTTTGATATAGACGGACCATCTGTGTCCCTGATTGGCTAATCCACCTGTCAATCACAGCAATCTGAACTCGCAGAGATTCAACAGTGATCTGACTCTTCGTAGTGTGTATTCTGTATCCCAGGCAACAATTAATCATATATTTTTTGGCAAATTCTGCATGGGGAGATCCCAAAAAGACTGCTGTGCAAAGATTTTAGAATAGTCTATCATGGTTGATAGAAATTATCCTTGAAATACTACATACAAAATGTAGCCACTGGTGTCATATGTTTTAGAAATTCTCTCCCTATTTTTATTTCCCTCTGATATTTGATCCTCTATAAAAACTGCAACTTTTATATATCTGCCAATAAAACGCTAGCCTTCAGAAATCATTTTACACCAATCTATAAAAGCAAAGCAGCGTGACAGTGGCGTTTGACTGCAGCTGGCCCGTGCTCGGCATAAGGGGCTGGCTTTACTCTTAATTCTCCGCCTAATTACTCGTCACCTGCTCACCCCAGGTCAAAAACCACAGGTTCTGTGGTCTAATTCAACTCCTCAGGCCACTTCAAAGAGGCTGATTACAAGGAGCACCAGGCGAAAGACATTTGAATTGAAAGGAAGAAAGGATAGATGGATGGATAGAAAAGGGAAGGACCTAGTGCTCTCCTAGGGGGTCTACAAAACTATATAATGGCCATCACCACATCAAGGGTGTCAAAAGTTGTGTAAAGCCATCTAGATTATGTTATCCAGAATAGAAACTTGTTGTGAAGTCCAAACACTTCTCACTTGATATTTTACGCAGGAGGGATAAAGTAGTACAACGTTGAGCCATCCTAAAAGCCTCTTTTCCAGTGTCACATAAAATGCATGCTGCCTCTCAGAGCGGCCATAAACTCGTGCAGACAAATGTAGCATAATAGCACAATGTTCTAAACATCTGCATGGGTTTTTGAAGTCTCTCCAATCTCCCATTGAGGCCGTCTCTAGGCTCTGATCTATTACATGATGTGAGCACCCAACCCATTAAGGGAGAAGATAAGAGAAGACATAGCACTGAGCTCCAGCCAGCATGTTTTTATGACATTATCATAACCTCAAAGCAGTGCTGCATATGCCCTCCAAAAGGTCCGCTGTTTGACGAGTTCAGAAGCACGTCAGCATGTTTACAAAAATGAAATATTTCTTATTGTATAGTTTGATGTCTGTACTTTTAGTGCTGTCATTTGTAAGTTATAATTTGTACTTTGCCATTATTGTAAAAGACAAAAAGTTGTATAGAACCCAGTACAAGGCCTTCCATTATTACAAAACAGTACATTCTGACAGCTAAACATTTAGTTATCACTAACTGTGCTTCCACCCATATAAAATGCATATTTCCAAAGTCTGTAAAAGCACATAACAAATGTGATTTTACCCCTGCTCTATCAAAGTATTCAAGTGCATAACTGGGTGTTGGTTACCTGGTTACGGGAGCTGCCGTCTTCTGTGTCATGACACCTACAGAGGGTGCACAGTCTGATTGGTTTGACTTGGT
Source organism: Periophthalmodon schlosseri (assembly GCA_000787095.1). NCBI lineage: Eukaryota > Metazoa > Chordata > Actinopteri > Gobiiformes > Gobiidae > Periophthalmodon > Periophthalmodon schlosseri. Next base: position 95,514 of record KN484814.1, read on the forward strand.
CAGAGACAAACTTTCTCCGTTAATTACCCGTTTGCTGTACACATTTGTGTAGTGTCTTAAAGTTGGCTGGTACTTTAAACTGTAATAAAATGAAAAAGAACCACCACTGAAGTCCCGCTACAATCTTAATGCTGGACAACCATAAACTTTCCCTGAATTACCTCTACTAATGGAGATTAGACAGAGATGAGGCTATGTGTCTATGGGCAAGTTATTAGTTGGTCAGTGTTTAGCTGCTCTTCTCTGAAGGACTTTGGGCAAACAACCACCGGCATGATGGGATTATTTTGGCTTTGTCCATGACCTGTGTCCACTCCGGTCCGGTGCAGGTATGTAGCCTAGTTTGACAGTGTGGTCACATGGGTTTTATATTCGCTACGGGAGTTTATGTGGCTAAATGCATTTCCATCTTCCAGAATGTGCTTTAACTGTTATGCGCATAAATCAAAATCCAACTGAAGCGAGCAAATAAACTTTTATGTGAATTAAGGGTTCTAATGGTGATATTTGTGTGTTTCCACCTTACGTTACTTATGCAAATCTTCAAAATGCACATTAAAAATTAAGTGATGGAAACACAACTACTGATACGGTGCAACAAATTTTGATGACACAACCCGCTCCATGTATTTAGTTCTGGATTGAACTTTTTAATTGTTTCTTTGTGAGCACATATACAAATGTTCATCTCTATGATACATTTCCTTTCCATTTCTTTTTATACAGCAGCAAATCCCCAGAGGTTGCAATAACTTTTCTACACACTTATGCCACCATATGTTCTGAACAAAATGCATAAATTATACAATTCATTTGCCTACTGAGAACCTTATTGGTAGAATGGACTATACAAGACCAGAAACAGACATACAGATAGCCAAAGCCCATATAAGACACATTCATTTAATTTGCCCAGTGTATGGGGCTCATTTTAGTCACTTGTTGGGACGCCTTAGGTTAGATTTGCTCGTATTTGTGCAGCAGCTGAAAGTGTAGCGCTACATTCCCTGTTAGCCTGGGGACATTTCTGGGAAACATCCCCCTGACAGATTTCACACAAATTGAATGAGTGTTGTGTTAGAACCATCAGCACAGAGAAGAAGACAGATGTGTTTGCTGGAAGTCACTGTGGGTAATAAGTTAAAAGTGACAGCTTTCAGACATGTGAGCGGAGGTGGGAGTTTTTCATTTTGCAACAAACTTTTCGCATTCATCTGAAAGAATGCATGCAACAAAAGAAGATCTAGACAAGACTTTTAACAGCTCAATGGAATATTTTCCCCAACCCACTTTGGCATGGCAAACTATAATCTGACGCCTCGTTTACGCTCAAAACGGAGTAGGTTTGGCACTCAGTTTGAGAGGTTTTCTTGCAGATTGTCTGTCAGACAAACTGTACTGCAGATTGTATCTGATCCATGTCCAGATCATTTTTGAAGATGTGCACCTGCCCTGGATCAGCCCCTGCCGTGCTCCAAAGCTAATGTGACTGCAAGCATTGATATGAATTACTTTTTACTTACTTTGTTTTTTTAATCAAAGTTTTTCAGCATAATAGCTGGTAATAACCTTATATATGTGTTATCAATATAGCTTAACAGGAAAAAAGTAAAATAAGTAAAAAATAAAATCAATATATATAAAATTTAAAAGATAAAAAATAAATACATAAATAAGACAACAAACAAGTAAAATTAAAAATTAAACATTAAATCAAATTAATAAAAAATAAATAAATAAATAAATAAAGGAGGGGGCGGGGGGTCAGGTAACATACTCTATTTTTCTAGTTGGACATGTTTCATTACGTCATACAATAGATTAGTGTAAATTGGAGTTGTTTTTTTTTGTTTCCAATTCAGTAAGATAAGTCTTCTAGCCGATAATGTACTTTGAATTTTTTATGAAACCTGTGTGGGTTCTGCGCAGCACTCTGATACCACCATTTACTGTAAAAAAAAAAAATCTTACAATTTTTGCCAGTTCTGCACTTTTTTTTTTTTTACCACAATATTACGGATATCTCAAAGTTTGTCCAGTTGAATCTATTGAAAGTGAATGCAACATTACAAATGCATGCAGGAGGAAGAGCAGGGGAGTGAGAGTAGGAGGACAGACTCAAAGGCCCAGGGCTGTGGCTCCGTCTGTCTCTGTCCTGGAGGTGGACTGGAATGAGGCTGTCCGCTGGCGAGACTTGTCTATCCACAGGTTTAAATTTAGGCACTGGCCCTCACAGTCGTTTAGAGAAGGACTTTTGGAAGCCAGGGGCACAGTGTGTTAGAATGTGTGCTCACCTCAGAGGAGACAGACGTGGCCACCCAAATTCACACTCGCCTAGACCATGGACAAGCCTGTACAGTTAAAGAGGCTATTCATAAGAGTGCTGCAAGGGACCCTGGTATTCTAAGAACGTGCTGCGGGTTTTTAAAATCATATTTATGGGGGCTTTGAAAGCATTTCAAAAGCTCACAAAGTACAACGAAAGAAAATGTATTTGAAAAACTACTTAAGGCTATTGAACTAATTTTCTAACATCACATACTTAAGATAAAAATGAGTTTGATGAATAGTGAGTTTTTTTACTAGCACATATTTAAGCTAGAGCCAAGAGATTTTTTTTTTTTATACTCTCAGGGAAACTTGGCAGCAGGACCAGGCAGCAACCCAAAACATGCATAATAAGCTAGTCCTCTATCTAGGTAGTCCTGACCAAACCCAGAGATCTTGATTTAGGTCCTCATTGCTCCTGACAGGTTGTCCCCAGCAGCACTGAAGGATGGATCACATGCAGAGAACTAATTATTGGCAATAAAGTAGCAATGAACAAGGCATTGTTGTACAACTTCCCATACCTCACATCTAATTATGAGTGAATCTTGCCGTTTTCATATGTCATGTGTTTTATCTGAATTCTGTGCTCCAATGTTAGCCCAGTTTATAGATTTTGCTTTGTACCTGGCAAAAAAGCTTCCATTTGATTATTGGACTAAGTCATTCAGTGTGGCCATGTGAGTGTTTCGTTCATTTATATTTTCCACACACATTTGAAACACGGCCTACACAAAAAGCCAACCTGCAAGCTACGTATTCCTGACCAATGCCCCAACTCTTTATCTAGAGCAAATATTGATTTACTCCTTGGGTGACTGATTTATTCCCACACAAACTCATCTTTAAAATCCTGCTTTAGTTCTACTTATTATTCAGCTGTACTGTTACTGCTGGCAATAAATCAACCTACAATTAAGTATATACAACTCACTGATGTTCTAACCCACTAAGTGTATTTCCATTGTGTAATACAAACAAGAGTCTACCACTGGCAAATGTGAAATACATCTGAGCCATGTCACTCTGAGAACTTTTTCAAACCCATGTAAACACAAGTCTGGGCTGAGACATAGTATGCACTTTCATCTTATCAGAATATGTGGAAAGTCAAATCAGAATATAATTGCAGCTGGCCTCGGTGAAGACATTTCCATCACAAAATATAGTTGGGGGTTGGATCTGTTTACCAGCCATTAGCCACTTCCCCTCATTTCTCTGCGGCTCCTCGTCCATGCTGCACTATCTCTGCTGTAATTGTGCCTTATTACACTGCAGAGATAAGCAGCGATGAAACAGGCCGCTTGCATAAACATTCAGAGTTGGTAGACATCCAGCATACTCAGGGGATTTGCACCAAAGGGTTATTTAAATATTGGTTCTAACGTTTGTTGGTGTCTTCATTTTGTATTAGTTTGATCAAAAGTTAAGTCATGCTTTTTCCTTAGCCCAAGTGAAATAAATGGGTAGAGTTTTTTACTGTATTAGTAACAAACTTCAAATCTAAAAACAGATCTAAACTGATCGGGCAAATTTGAATATCTAAGTATAGTTCTGAAGTCCAAGAGTATGTTCTTGTATTAATCTAGACCAGATTATTTTGAGATATGGTGAGTCAAGAAAAGAAGACATGCACTGCACAAAACATATTGGACATCCTATTTCAACATGTTTGCTTTGTTCACTTCTGTTTTCATAGACATAGACAAAAGGAGTATTGTTGTTTTAAAAAACAACAACTTTGGAAACATGGGAAATATATTCAGTGTGAAGAACAAAAGTGGAAATTTGATCCACAGGGAGAAAATTTGCAAAGAAAAGCCCAATACCGCCCAAAGTTGAACCCGGGGCACTCAACCACAAGTTATTGATTAGCTGAATTTATTATTTTGAACATGGGCTATAATTAGGGCTGGGCAATATGGGAAAAATTATCACTTTTCTTCTTTATTTTTGATTCAGTCTTCTTCCATCTTATTGAAAACACAGACTGGTAGACTTTAGGCACAGCAGCAGGGTGTTAGGATCACTACAGTTTTTATTTCGTGTTGATAGGCCCAATAATTCAAGAGAAATCCACATTTAAAGTTTGTAATAAGTTTGTACAATATATTAAGCCTAAAAGCATGTGCACGTCCCCGTTAGACAGAAAGACATGTACGCATACTCGCTGCCATGTAGTGTAGTCATTTACTTTCCGTAACTTGGATTATAATGATAAGAAGCACAAGAGAAGAGAAAAGAGCAGAAAAAAGGTGAGAAGCTGCCGCTGGATCAGAGAAAGGGAGGGGGAACGAGGGCAGATGGTGCCGCACACACAGAGTGGCCCTGATGCAGAGCTTTCACACAAACAAGTGAGCGGTGAATTCTCTTCAGTACCACACACTCTTACTGCCACAGGATTGGCTGTAAACCTGTCGATTAAAATGAGCTTGCCTTATCATCAAAGTTCAAGCTTTCGATTTTTGGCACAGCCCTAGCTAAAATTTGCTCAAAAGTATGTCTGGATTTCAAAAAGGGTTTGCATCCTAAACTAACTAAACTAAACTACAAAACTACGAGTGTCTCAATAATGAGTCACAGAGGCCTATATATAGAATCAAGTGACAAATGAAAACGAGAGACGCATAAAGCACTAACAAACTAGTGTCGCAAAACTCACACAAAGTCAGACACATAGTAACAACAACTACAGACACAATCAAACAGCACACTGGCCACAAAGGCCAGCAGCCCCGAACAGCTGCAGAGGATCTCCTTAAATAGAGGGAAGCGGCTGCAGGTGAGACAGGATTAGCCAGGTGTAGAGGTGCCCCACCAACGAGGGAATGTAGCAGCCAAACAGGAACAGGCTGGAGAGCAGTCCACCAATTCAATGAAAAGGCCAGAGCCAGAGTTGCATGAAGGAGACAGGCAAACTTTAGCACACAAACAAATAAGATGGCAAAAGCAAAAAGAGCTAAATGCATGGGGCCATAACAGTTACTAAGGCTGATTAATTCTAAATAAACAATTTGTTCATTATGAATTAAGTCTTTGCACATGCTTTGTTAATTAAGTTAAAGTGGCTATATCCATTTTTTTTGTTTCATTGAGCAAAATTGGTTTTATATAGGCAGCTTTTCAGGTAGAAATGAGAGATTAGAATGAGAATTAGGAAGGGCACTGTTAGCATGCTAGTTGTTGTTATTAGCATTGCTTTGATGGCAAAACTCCAATCTGGCCTCTAAAAGTTGAGAAACGCACTTATAAAATATTTTAAATACAATTTGTGTTATTAAAACCTGTAAAAATCAGGTACAGCGCCTGTGGTGTAGTTATTATTGTAAATTGGTACCTTCTTTTCTTCTGTTTTCCACCACAAAACCAAGATAACTATTGCACACTGTGCAGAGAACAGAGGAGGGTCTGAGCTATAATATGGGACACAGCCATTGCTCCTCTTTCCCAACTTCCCGTGAGGGACAAAGCTGCCACGCCTCCAGCGCACATCACTCCAGCCAAGGCCAAATTAAAAGCCTTGGCAACTCACATTCACATCCAATTATGTGTTCCCCCGTGCGGCAGCGGGGCAACAGCTGCACAGACTCCGGCCTGTCTGTTGAGCGCAGCAGTTGTCTCGCCGTCGTCGCAGAATTACACCAAGGCCATAATCACAATATACTTTAGAAGGATACATTACCCCCAGTGTTTAAATGTTTTTGCTGTTCTGTCCAATAAAGATGTAGACGTTTATGGAAGGACATGCAGGGCTGACACTAGGAACAGACGTAGTATTTAGAGACACTATATCAGGAGGTTATCCAGGAGGGCAAACTCATAAAGCATGGATCCAAATCTATGCACTTTTTCATTTTACTTTTGGTTATATTCCTTTTCATATTGGCTTAAAGAAAGTTGTTGTCCAGCTTCCAAGTTCTATTGCATGCTTAATTATTAACACAATCAAAAATGCTCAGTGGGTTGATTTTGATTTATTTACAAAAGGGTAATTTAATTACATGAAGCATTTTTTCCTTTTTTTTTGTTTTTCCTGGAATGTTCCACAATATGACATTAAATTTATGTATATCCATAGAGATGAACAAGGGATGCAACCAGGTCAAGTTACAGTAGAGAAGAGACCCTGCTCCCAGAATACATCTTTTTCAAGCTTTTTATTTATTTAATTGAATAACTGCAAGATACACGAGTTTAATACCGTAAAACATTTTAGGCAAAGCAATAACATCACCATGGAGACAAGGAAGTTGCAACTCTCCCACCAGGAGAAGTTAAAAAGAACACCTTTAATGTAATATTCAGTTATATTAATGATACAACGTGTTGAGAAAAAACATGATCTTTAATCCCCAAATCATTTCATTATGTCAGCCTTAGTGCAAGCACTTTGTAAATTGGACCTGTACAGTACACTGCTCTCCTGTCTCCACCATTAGCCCATCACACTCTTCTAATTACTAACCATGGGAAAGCTGAGAAAACCGTTTTAGAAAAGCAACAACAAGGCATCATCCGGTGTACTAAAATCACGCTGTGGCAAATTAAATTACGGAGAGGAGACACAAATATGCGGGGGGAGGAAGAGATAAAAGTGTCCCAGCTGTATATTGTGTAATGAGTGAAGGGGAGCACACGTGAGGCAGCAGCAGGCCGCTCAGGGCTCTCTGCACAGCCCTGCCCCCCTACAAGAACAGGCAACAAATTCACTCTCAGTATAACAGTAAACCAATGCGGATTTTTAAATGCGAAGTACACGAGTTAGCACCAGTGGTAAAAGAACTACTCAATTTTGTTACTTAAGTAAAAGTATAGATACCAGGGCAAAAAAGAAGAAATACTCAAGTAAAAGTAAAAGTATTACATGAAAAATCTACCTAAATAAAAGTATTAAAGTGCCCATTTAAAAGTCTAGTATTACTTTGTGCAGATTTTGAGATCTAAAAAAAGGTTCAAATGTGGTGATTTTGATACAGATTTGTGCTGAATTTGGTTCAAAAGAAACAAGTGAATTGATTTTTTCTTCCTAGCTGTTTTTCTTTGTATATTTTTGTTTGCTCGTGTGCAAATGTGTTAAAAATAAACCCCTCAGCCTCTTCAGCTGGTCTCAAACTATAATAAAAAATATACTAAAAACATAAGAAAAGTGAGAGCTTCAGAGGGTTCGCTTTGTAGAAAAATCTGAACAGGTGTTCTTCAAGGACAGGGTTAAAAAGCTAGCAGACAATGAAAATGCTTGTAGTATTCGTCCCTTGTAATTAATAAAGGACTTTTACCTTCACCAACAAAGTGTCTCAGAAATTTGTAACCGCTTTTTAAACTTTGTCAAAGCACATTTTTTAATACTACAACCATGGTAGTTTTTACTTTCTGTTAATAATAAGTATCCATAAAGTATTCACTTTAAAATTTACTTAAGTAAAGCACATATACCTAAAATTTGTACCTAAGTACAGTGCTTTACTATTTTTACTTTGTTATGTTCCACCACTGATTAGCACCAACATTTGAGTATACTTTACTTATATTTCATATGGGCTTTGCTAACTTTATTTATGGCTGAGTTATCCCAATAAATTTGTTTTATGACATATTTCTTGAGTCTCGATTTCAGAATCAGTTTTTATGGGACTGTGCACTCCGATCACACAATATTAACATAATTTAGATGGCTGTATTCTCATGGTCTCATTAAAATTGTAATAATAATATGAATCTAAAGTGAAATATGGATGACACCAATAATACATGGTACAGTATGTGTTAAAACTCCATAGTAGAGATTAACATTTTACTGCCAGGAATGGTGTAATCCCTCATTCGTCCAGGAATAGTCCAAAGTAGAAAAGGTTTAAGAGGTAGTCATCAGGGGTCTCATTTATAAAACTTTACATAGATTTTTTGTGGAAGTAGGGACAAAACACAAACTTCCTCAAACTCGCTCACTGTTTTTGTCTCTCAGCACAGACTTACTTCTCCAACATCTCTGAAAACCCCAACACGCAAAGTTCAGAGTTTGTGGGTTGGACCAATAATTTCCTTGTCTTTTATATAAATCACAATGTGGAAAGTCACATCCATAACATTTTGGTACGTGCACACGCTTTATAGATGAAACCGTGGAAACTCTTGACCTCTGAAACCTTTTCTGCTATGTTATTGTCAGTTTACATGTGTACCCCACTTACCCATCACCAACCCTACCCCCAGCACAGCACCACTGAAACATTTTTGATGTGTGGTCTTTGGATATTTTCAAATAAATATTTTGTTCACGTCATTTCAACAACCAAAAAACAGAGCAAACATGAGTGCTAAATACAGCTGGCTCCAGATGACAGATATTTTCTCATCAATCAGTTCTGAAACCAGAAGCCATGAGAACACGTTTTATAACCATTTGAGTCTTTTTAAAATAGCAACATGTGTTTATTGCCTGTATTGAAAGCAAACTAAAAGGATGCTGACCATCTTAAGTAAATATGACAGAGCCTTTTCATCGCCTGCATGAATCAATAAACTAAAAAAAGAGAAAATAGCAGTGTGGTATATCAACAGGGGTCTTATGAACTCATCTCTCTCCACCCTCCACTAAAAACACTGCAAGGGAGCTCAATAGAACGCCACTCTCAGGGTCATTTGGCCATCCAATAACTCACAAAGCACCAGATTATATGGATTTCATGTATGAGAAGAGACATGCGATGGAGGCCTGAACATAAACACACATAAAATATATCTGAAGGGCGTTTAAATTTATTTTACAATCATCTGGACACTCCTGTTGATTGTAGAGAGTCTGTTTTTAATGTTATAGAAGTAGCACTAACAATGTAATGACTGACAAATTAAGGTACTTTTTGAGTACCACCAAGCTATGGGCAGTTATAGTATAAGCTGAGTCCTGGTAGTCTAGCTGTGGTCCCTGTTTTTTCTCCCAAGAAATGTACGGGAAAAATTAAAACCATAACTATTTCGCAGAAAAAGTATATGCAACATGGCAACTTGGAAGTCAAAGTAGCCACAGACAGCCTCACTGAAATCCTACTTAAACTCAGTCCTGGTAGTCTAGCTCCTGTTTTGACCCATTTAGCAGTGCTCTTTATGTGAAATGACGTCAAACGTACTGGAAAAATGAAAATCATAACTACTTTGAATATGCAACATGGTATTAGGATAAATTGCCCAATCTGCCACCGCTGAAGTCACTATTCATTCTATTTGTGGGGGAGTGTCTAAGGCCGTTTTGAACTTGAAACAACCATTGACTTTGTCCACTTCCTGAAATATTGCATTGTGTAAAGTCACTGATGAGCCCGGTGTGTTGTTGTAGCGCTCCACCCCCCTTACATATTTGCGTCCACACACATAACCGGACTAGCGTAAGCAGTAGACAGGCGGGAAACACAGGGGGAGAGGGATGGGAATGGGTTGGGGAAGGACTTGTGTACCCATGCATGAAAAGCACACAGCTCCACACCATAGGGGCAGGAGACAGAGCGGCTTTTCAGAACAGGGCACAAACTCATGACTGCGCTAGCAAAGTGCCCCGGGACATGCAGTGGTGGTGATGGTGTGAGGGCCAGAGGCGTGTAAACAGCAGACTACAATGAGCGGACTGACCAGAGTGCACACTTCTGTCATTCAAAGTCCTCACAGCCCTGTTCCCACAAGCCACAGAGCTGAGGGCAGAAACAATACGCACACTCTATAACATGGCTGAGCCAGATGGAGGAGTTGGAAGTGCCTGTAAATACTATGTAAGTTGGTAAATATTTCCTGGTATATATTTGGATGTAAGAAGCTATGTTAGTCAAGTAGATGAATGAAACATTATAAGTTAAAAAAGTGGTATGTGTTTTTTTTGTTTTGTTTTTTCTTAACCACTGATATCAGTGTAAAAAATTATATATTCAGACCTACACAACGATATTACACACCTCACCTAAATCAACTGAAAGACTGTGTGGACCTGGCACAAAACTGTACTTTGTTTACTTTTTTGCACCAGGTTCCCAAAATGTAAACAGACTCTTGATAAGTGAAAGATTAAACTGTCCATAACTCCCAAAACTCCAGCTAACTCGCTCCAAACATTCATCTTTCTGGTCCATATAAATCCTTATAAATAATTTGTCAACTTATCAAAAAAATGGTTAACTAGTAACATAGTGAACATCATTGTGGCTTTTCAATCCCATTTTAACCCCTCTGACAGACAAGTGGTTATGTCTGGACTTTTGCAGATCAGGGCTTTGCTAATAGGCTATAGAATCTAAAACCCTTGGTACTTTTAGCATTTGCACCAAACTCAGACAAACGTAAAGGCTTTGTCAGAGTCGATCCAGTTTTGAAAACCGCCCAAAACACCACAACACCTCAAAGAATAGAAGCCCAAGTAAATGTTGTGACCATTGCATACCTTTGCTGTCACTCTTATTTTTATCATTAAAATTCAAACACTTGACCCAAGATGTAAGTAAGACCAATTTGAAATCATGTCTTTTTATCACTAGTACATGTGATTTCATTTCTTTGGATCTTACTCCAATAACATCTGGACATGTTTAAACGTCATTCAAAAATGTGCTCCGGCTCAGATTACAAACCCAAAATGGTGGAACAAACAGGTCGGCCATACCATCCTTCTGAACCTTATCTGCTCCTGAGTGAGGCCTCATCTGAGAGCATTTACACGGGGCTATAGTGCGAAAACTGGTCGAGCCAGTGAGCTAATAAAACCATGTCCAAATGTAATGTACAGAGAGGAGGAGAGGAAGAGAGACAGAGAGCAGGGAGAGGTATAGCCAGGACTCTCAGTGCTGTTTGAGTGTCTGTGTGCTGCCTGTGCCAAGAAAAACAACGCCCGAGCGATGCTGGGATCTGATTTCAGCGAGGAGGCATGGCAGGAAACTGGGTCCTTCGCGGAGGGGGTGGGGGGTATGTGTATGGGGTACAACTAGACACTGTAAAAATGTCAAATGAGGGGTGCTTTAACTGAACATTTTAGTTTTGTCATGATACAAAAACTCAAAGTGGCTTGCTACTCAATACAAAGTTCGGTACCTCAGTGATAAAAAAAAAAAAAAAAGTAATTTTTTTTGGCAATAGAATACAAAATATTAGGAGTACTTTTTAATATTACTGTGTGGTCTGATGGGCAAACTATTCAGGAAACATCATATTTCAGTATTGATATTTGTTCAGTAGAGTATCTAGTTTTGTTAGGAAGTGACCTCTATGAATGTGCTCATACATGGACCAAAAGGTTCTTACAAAAATGTTGCCTTTAGATAATATCAAGAAATGTAAGATAACTAACCCCAAAACTAACACCAAGGACAACAACTGCCCACAACAAACTAACAGCTGGAAACCTAACTACTCTCTCCTTTACTGGGTTTCATGATTCACTATATTCCCAGGTAAAAATCAAGTAAAACCAAACAAAATCATCTATATCTGCCTATAATGTCAATTCATTCAGTTATGCAGACACCTTCTTTATTTTGTTTAAATTTTTGGTTGACTGGAGCCATTCACAGACAGTTTCATTCAAACTCATTTCATCTTACACATGCGTGTCTTTGGACAGTGGCAATAAGCAGTCACGCCCATAAGGAATCCAAGAACGCTGTGCCCCCATATACCCAGAATACTTGCACTTTACCACACAGTCACAGGACTCATTGTCACACCAGCCGTCAATTCCATTAATATTCCAAGGCACATGCGAGGCCAAATCGGTGACTCTAAATTACCCATGGTCAGATGATGCCAGTGCTTATTTGACCAGTCTACCAGATCCTCATGCCACAACAAGGTTAAACCAGTTCATCCTTGTATCTCCATCTGGATCTGTCTTCCCCTGCTGCAGAGCCGGAGGGATCCTGCTCCACATGTGCAGAGTATTAACACAAACTCGGCCGCGTTTGGATTTTTTTATAACCGTTTTCCTCCATGCAACACGCCACCCCACATGTGCCGTGCCGTTCGAATCCTATTTGTCACTGGCTTTTTAATAGTACTTTTTAAACTTCCAGTGAGGTTTTGTGGTAGCACCGAGCTGCTGGCACTGCATAGCGGGGGCTGACTCTTTCAACTAGGAAATAAAAATGATGGCAAAAATCAAGGTTCTGAGGCAATATAAGGTGTGGTGACGCTTTCTGCAAAACGTTGTGCATGGAGGAGGATGAGAGATGTGGATGTCAGCGGATTATGTCAAAGCCGAGTCAGTTCTTATCAAAACAAAGCCGGTAGTCTCTTGCCTTGTTATTCTTGCATTGCGTTACATGGAAACAGTCCCACGGAGCCCAGTCAGATTTTACCCAATATGGTGAGGGTTTCTAGTTTAACAAGGTGGCATTTAGACCTTTTTGGCAAATTGTAGCTAATAAAGCACACATATTTGCAAATAAAAAGCATTAGTCATGGTAATAAATGCGGTTTTGCGGCAATATAAAACTGGTTCGCAGAATTCTGAGATGCACACTATATAAAAAGACATCTATAGAGTCGGAGTATTCTCAGTATCAATTACCAATCCATTTGACATTTATCACACATTATTCACATCATTCTGACATCTGCAAACTTCATATGTCCATTTTAATGAGGGCAAAATATTGGCATCTGAGTTTAATTGGCTACAAATTTCACTCGCAAAGTCAACGTATCTATTGCTTATCCCTGCACACAGTCACTCCTTAGCAGGATTCAGGCCTGTTCAACACATTAACAAGACATCTTGGAGCCCAAATCCAGCCTTCACAAAGAGTTATGTCCTAGAAACAACTGTGGATTTGAGAAAAATATTACCAATCAAACCTACGAGGGCCCCAAGGAGGAAGAATGGAAAAGTTGCTTATAAAAAAAACGACAACTGAAGCGCCACACATACAGAGCTTTGATATGATTATGTGAATTATACTTACCATTGTAAAGAATGGAGGGGTATTCAGTTTCTTGAATTGACTCAAAGTGTTTTATAATGACCAGCAGGCTGCAAGATATTTTACAATCTTTTCAGGCATCAGGGGAGCATGAAAAACAGATGACTCCAGTTTCCATTTAAAATTTATAACCAACTGATAAACACAAGTTGGTTCATGGTGGTAGTTTTCAAGATAACAGCTACCTTTTACCCCTTTTAGTAGAGATTGGAAATTCCAGGATTAATATTATTCAAATGATTCTAGTGAAGGTGTATGAAGTTTAAAAACACAGTGGAGCACTTCCTGTATTACCACATGAAATCACAAGGTGGAACAAAGTGCTTTCTGTTTGAGAGAAGAACTCAGCCTAAATATGCACCCAAGGTGGACAAAGTGCTTTCTGTTTGAGAGAAGAACTCAGCCTAAATATGCAGGGTTTGTGTGTTTTAACATGTGTAAATGAAAAAAAACACACCTCCGGGTATGTTTTTGATGAAGAAACAACATTATAACTATAAATTATAAATCAGAAAATAGCGCATTATGGGCCCTTTAATAATGAAACCCATCCAGACACATGGAAAACAAAACATTTCTATACAATATGATCATTCCAGGATCTTGAGGGAAGCACTGGGAACAACCTCAAACTTTTACACTGCGGAGTAAAATCACTCTCCAAAATTGAAAAGTATTTTAAAATGTATCCTGTTTTGATCAATTGCATGTCCTCCTATTTGAGAACAGGATGAAAGATCAGTATTTTTTTTTTACATTGTGTGGTCCATTTCCATCCTGTTGCCATGACAAAACAAACAAGACATCTCAGGTAAAAATGCTTCAGCTCAAATTTAAGAACAACTTCAAAACACAAACAAATTATACTCCCGTTTATTTGATTTAGAAGAGCAGATTCAAAGGAAGTCAATAGTTCTGTTTACACTTGCTGTGGCCGGATCGACTCATGTTTGACAATGTGCTTTCTGCAGTCTGTATGTTTGGTGTCCCACTTTAAGAGCTACACTGAGTATCTTCAAGGCAGCTCTAGTGATTGTCATATTGGTGCTTTCATTTCTAGAAGCCCATAATCAGAGTTGACACAGCCTGATTAAAACATCTCACCATTATCCCAGGAAACACAAACAACTATTCAGTTTTCAAGCAATCTGGTGGAGCAACCTTGTCTTGTATAATTGAAAACAGTTTTTTTCCCGAAATGTGTAAATATCTTTGATGAGCTGTTGGCATAACCTAATACCATATGAACAGCATGAATGATGTTATTGCTCAGAGGATCTATTCAATTGGCAAACAGTTCCATACCTAAACAAACATAAAGATGCCAGTAGAAAGCCCATGTATTGCCATTATTAAAAAGGTGCACTATATAACTTTCCTGGTGGAGGGATGAAGCCTGTGACACCAGTAGGCCAAATTCCAAATCAGATCTGTGGAGGGGTGACCCTACTCACAGTGAGCATGTTTTTCAAGGTGTTTTTGAAAAATAAAAATAACTGTAGTTGAAAATAAATGCAAGATAAATGTGTTTAATGCCAAGAAACGTTCCAAGAAAAGCAACGATACTAACAATTCGCATATAGCTGATTTACTCCAATCCAGGTTAAATTTGAAATGTTGCAAACAGAAATTTGATTCATGAGTGAGTTTTTATATTCAGTATATTTTACCCAAAGGAGCTGATGCAGCGTTTGCTCCATCACACAACAGGCTCTCTGTTAAACCCACATGTCCTGACCACTGGGCCTCCCTCCTTCAATGTGGACCTTTAAGAGTAAACCACTCAAGCACATTTATCTAAACACACACACAGCACATGGAGCAATGAAGACAAATTCTGGACTAAAGTTTTTATAGCAAAAGTCAAACTTAAAATTCTTGGATTTAAGGCAGACTTGGCTTTTTAATTATGCATAAGCAACTTATATAAGCAAGACATCGTGGAGTCAAATATGATGAAATCCATGTCTCTGTATAATGTTAACATTGCAAGATAGAAGTAGTGACTTGGCAGAGGTATGAAGGCTTTCCAAGTTTCCAGCTATTTTTTATTTTTTTCTGTGACTTTGCAAATAAACCAGTTTTATATAGCACTGTACATGGGGCAACCAACGGAGTACGCTTGTGCCTGTGCAGTGGAGTTAACAGCATGCCACTGTTTTGGTAGTCAGTCTACCCAGAATACATCTAAGCTGCTGGCAATACGTATCGAATTCTGACATGTAAAAGTGCCGACTATTAATACAGACATTTTATGAGGCTCCGCTGTTAAACTTGGCCTTATAGCTGCATGCTCTCAGCACTGGCCTTTGCAGGTGGTTATCACTGTAAATCTCCGTGAAGGCATGAGATGTCGGAGATGGAGTTACCTGACTTTTTGCTCATCAGAGCTATTCGTTTCCTGTGGCGTTGATTACTTTGACACCCCAATTAAACCAATCTCTATCCTTCGTGCCAAGTTAACAGTTGATATACTGCCCCACTTTGAGGCTAAACACAGGAGCGTGCTAACTAGCGATCAACTTGTAATGATCCGAGAGGGTTAAATGATGTCAGAAAACGGTTGGTATGGCTAATGGAGATTTAAAAGTTGTAGCACGCCAGCCCGATCGTGAGGGACTAGACTGAGAATAGCAGTGACACCTGTTAGTGGGTGGGCATATGCTGAGATGTCCCGCCAAGGCCTGGACCAAAAACAGAGCAGGACAGCCAGATGCCATCAATCCCATAAATGCCATGCTACTGTCAAGGTTTTAAGTCAGGCCATTTAACCACCTAAGGCATGAGATACACATTCTTCAATAAAAAAAAGATCAAATAGGATGGTGGCTGTAATTTTGATGGTTTAATACATTTTAGTAAGAGACAGGAAATTTAAGAGATACAGAAAATGGACTGGAACAAACAACATACAATACAGAATGCTGAAATGAGCTGTGAAGACTCTACAGTGCTGGCCATCAAAGTGTAGATAGGTCTGAAGTGAAACTAGAAGTGAAAATACTGCAATTATAGTAAACTGTCACATTTACATAGCACATTCATACCTCGAATGGGCAGTGCTTTACCTTAAGGAACCACTCATCCATGCACATATTCATACACCAGTGTATGCAGACACTGGGGGCAAGGCAGTTTGTATCTTGGCCAAGGACACAACAATACACCAATGGGAGCTGGGATTGCACCATTGACCTGTGGGTCAGTGGATCTGACCGCTATACCAATATACATAGAATGATTTATGTACAATATTACATTACATGTTTTATATTAAATTGTATGATTTCAAGTACTTTAAATATAATCAATGCAAACATGTGGATTCACAAAAAATAGAAAAAAAACAAAACATCTGGGCAACAGTAGAGTTAACATAGCAGCTATAATGTTCAAACATCAGCCAAATGCTTTATAAGAAGGAGTACCAACTGAAGGAACAGTTTTGAAACACTTAAAGAGATTTAGCTCATAACTAGTGCCACTAAACATAGCTCTGTGATCCTTCTGATGATGTCTAACCCCAATAATGTGACCACACGAGTAGGGAAATATTAATGATGTCTGTAAATACACCTCCCTTTGGTCCAATCCCCCAAACACACATCATCTGCTCCTTCCATCAGCCTGCAGTCAGCCGCAGCCAGGCCAAGGAGATGAGCTCACCTCCAGATGGACGCCCAGCCAAGTCAGAGAGCTGCTCCCCAATCGCCCTGGATAGACCAACTACACATGTCTATTCTCACTTATTAGACAGAATTAAACCCCTAATCCAGCCACAGTGGGTCACCGGCAAAGCCATAGTGTCAGTTGCAAGCCTGAATTGACAGCTGTAGAAAATGCATAGGATTTAAAACTTGTGGCAAATGTAAATCGCATCGCACTGCTCATTAGGGTGTATTGGGATCAGCTTTGTACAAAAACACAGCAAAGAGTCCAATTAAATGAGCAGTTGGTTGTGTCGGAAAGGTCATTCACCAAATACGCAATATATTACAAGCAAGTAGGTTAATGAGTCCATAAGCACACAACAACACACAAACTCTAGTCTGTCAGCAGTCTTAACACTATTAGTATAAGACAAATGAATTTGAAATAAACATGAAACATCCCATGATAAAAATAAAAGAGTTGAGGTTATGGTGCAAAAAACACCAATACTGCCAAGCCAAACATGGCCAAATACTTGCAAGCCTAGACCAGAACTCCGAATCATCACTGCTTCTCCCAACGATGCTGCATTGCGTTTAGTTGCCAGACTGATTGGCAGCAATGGGCCAAAAGGGCAGTCTGCTAATGAAATCAAGAGTTCATAGTGCGTGGACATCAGCAGAGTTACAGTACACAGACCTCGGCGTACTGCCCAAGCTCGGAGTTGGGACGGCTTTGAGTGGATTTATCGTCTCCGGTGGGAAACAAGGATTTTTGGGTTCGGACCTAAATCATGACTGAAAGTACAAGAAGCTAATTAGGATAGCAGTGGAGACTGGGTCAAGGGACTGGAGTGGTTTTCAGAGTAGGTTTTCTGCTAG
>KN484814.1:113399-129125 GCA_000787095.1 Periophthalmodon schlosseri
GGAAGCTAATACTCAAATCTATGCAGAGACTACTTTGGAGCCCAAGTGCTGAGTCAATTCAGAATTAGTGGTGTGAGTGGAGGTGCCATCTGGGTAGTTTTCAGGGAGAGCTAACCGTACCTTTAACTGTTCATGGATTTGACAAATGTGCTCTGGGACTCTTCTGTGCATAATGCTAGCAGGCAAAAGGCCTCCATCTTTACTCTGCTATCCCAGCTGAGGGAAAATGCTGAAATCTGTAGTACATCTTTTAGAATAACCATCAATATTAGAGGAGATTAAATTAATTAAATGTTGCTTTTGGCAGAAAAAGTTAAATAAAAAATAGTAATAAAAGCAACCTAGTATGTGTTCCACAACAAAGGCAGCCCTATCTTTAAAAAAAAAAAAAACAATTGATAATTCTCTGTATCAAGTTGTTCTCAAACTTTTCACACCAAGTATCACCTAAAAAATATTCGGCTTTCCGAGTACCACCGGCTCTAAACCCAGTCTAAAACAGGACTATTCTCATTGTAAACTAGGGCTGAACCAAGACCAAATATGGATCATACAATTAGGCTATTAGTTCTAAACAAGAACTAACCCAAAAGAGGACTAAACTTAGCAAATTCATCAAATATTTGAACTGCTAAGGAATACGCTAACCACCTGAAGGAGCCTGGACCACAGTTTGAGAACCACTGCTCTAAAGGAACCACTAGATTTCTTTTGAGGAAGGAACCCGTTACTATACGATGACAAACCCACTCAATAGGAAACATTTCACAATGTGCTGTAATGAAAGCTGTGTCCAAATGCACAAGGGAGTGTCTCAAATCTCTTTTACTGTGACTTTAACAAAAAAAATACTAAATATTTCCAATCAGCATGTTGAACAATGTAAAACCTCTCAGTTACTTGCACTGTGACAAATGCTTCAGTCATATAGTCACACCTTGCAGAGCCACCCGCCTGCTCTAACAAGGCAGCATGTGTTGGTAATTTGCAGGCAGTTGATGTTGATTAGCTGGGTTATGACACCCTGTGACCTCAGCTGTAGCCAAGCACATAGACACACCTTCTCCAATTAGCCCAGTGTCGTTTGCCCATCAGGCTTTACGGGCCAATAAGTGGAATTATGAGTCAAGTCTCCAGGGCTTAACACTGGGCCTGGCACTCAAACTGCTTTTAGATGGATCCTGTTTTATCATTCATTCCTCATCAGTCATTGCTTCTAAGTACATGCAAGTCGCCAAGAAATCTATACCCAACCAGTCAGCTAATGATGTGTAAGCAAACATCTGCGATCCCCTGCATCGACGAAATACGAACTCATAAAGGAAAAACTCCTTGCTAACTTTGTTTTCGCTGGTATGCTGTTTCAGGGAGTGTGAAGTAATTCAATCTGTCCAATTGGGTATTACTGTTAGACAACAAGAACACAAAGCTAAGAGCCACCCGATACTTCTGCTACCCCACTACGACTGTGGAATTTCTATAGTGGGAACAGTCCACTCCTGAGTGCAACAAAAGCCGGTGTTTCTTATTAAATTCCAGAGTTGTACAACTGTTTCTCTTCTTTTGTTCAGGTTTGGGTAACAGTAATCCGGCAGTAGTAAATCTCTATTGTGACTGTAGAGTTGAAAATTTCCCAGTCAAAAGGGCTAAAGCAGTCCCTCAACTTGATTCACTCCTTTATAATGACTGTGTTACCGTGACAAGAGGTAATATTCTTGAATTTGCACTCAATGCGTTTCCTGGCCTGTAGAGTGGACCAACGACAGATTTAAAGCCGGTCTTGGATCCAACCGGGTTGAAATGACTTCATAAAAAGAAGCTGACAGTTTGAATGGGAAAGTGGAGGCTTGATGTGGAGAGGCTGAGGCAAGACACCAGGACTGTTTCCTATCCAGCCAGACGTGCGCGTGAGGGACTTGGCTTCTCGGACTGAATGTGGACAGTACATGCAGTAACTGTCAGTAACTGTCAGTAATGAGATGGAATAATACTATGGATACGACCTTGGTAGCCACATTCATGCTCCCAAGTTTATTTGACCACAGTGAAAATCGAGATGTTAATATATGAGAGCTAGTATAACATTTAGGGTCTGATGGTGCTCTGGATACAAGAATGAAGTCAACGATGCACATCAAATAACACGGTTTCCCCTACTTAACTGTACAGACATTTCACCATCACCATCATCATCACCATCATCATCATGGTCAATATTATGGGATATAATGCATTTAAAACTTTGAGTCTTATGACTTGTACTTCTATCTCCATTCTACCTTCTACACCCAGTACCTTTACTGCTACAAGTACAATCCCTCATTACTTGCAAATTGTTATTTCAATTGAGTATACAGTTATGCTTACCTGAAGAATACTTGCTTCTCCCCTAGTTCGTATCACAATAAACAGATATTTTGTAGAAATACAAACTTAAATAGAAATGTAGAACCAGTCTCTCCAGTCAGTTATTCACATTTTGTAGAATGCAGAGAGAGAACCAGTCTCTCCAGTCAGTTATTCATTTTTTGCCTTTATTCATCAATTGTGAGACCGATTCTGACATCAAATCTACCACCAAACTGATTTAAATTAGTAATTGATCTCAATCATTCAGAACTCTTATGAAATTTGGGAGGATGTTGCAAATTCCTTTCGGCAAATCACCACTGTCGTGTCCATTGGCGCAAGCTTGTCTTGTTTTCATCCTTACCATCATATTTAAACCAGCTGCCTCTCCTGATGCAACCCTCTTTGAAAGTCCAGCAAAATAACACTCCAAGTCAGTGGGCTCTGTGTCTTGTTGACAGGCCAAACCAGTCCTTTGTCTTGTTGCATGTGAGAGACAGTCCCCCTCACTCAGCCACCCCCTCCCCCCCTCCATCTCTCCAGACATGCTCTGATGGAGAGATAAGTTGAAGGTCATCCTGAGAGAACAGAGGCTCCGCTGTGGAATGTGCCGAATAACACCGCGTTGTTCCATAAACCCATGTGAGAGCCAGCTAGGGCGTCACAGGGGCCGGTGTCATCGCGCACTATGATACGAGCCGGGTGGAATGATGACTTGATTGGGGAGTGTGTGTGCGTAGGCCAGTATGCACAGTCAGCAGCTTGTAACCACACCAATTTTCTCATATTTATAATAATATGCCGGCAATTTTTACAAACAGAGAGAGGGCATGAGTGGAAGCTATATGTGTATAGGGCCAAAATGAACAGTATGCTCCAATAAACTGCATTTTATGATACTATTCTATAACAACAGAAAATTGTACTTACTGTATATATTAGAGCATCTGAAGCAGTAATTTGTCCCAGTGACTAAGTGGGTTGTAAGTAGTTGCTGAAGGAAAAAAAGTAGTGTAGAAGTAGCAATAGCAGTAAGCAACTCACCAGTCATCATCATTAACTTTTACTTCACCTTTATAAAACGGTTTGCAGATTGAAGCCTATCTGACTGCAAATATCTAAAAAAAAAAAATTGTACTGTTTGTAAGTGAAAGTGAATAAAAGGTCTTGATATCAACAAGAAATCTGACATCAGTAAGATAAAATATGAGCAGTGACATTGTTTCAAAACATCCATTAGTCCATGGCTCATTATTCACAAGTATAAAGAGATCCCACGACTTATCAGGGCTAACAGCACACTCCTGACTGAGATCCACACTGGCTGTTGTTCTCCCGGCTTTACTCACACACATTAATAAGGCGCCTGCAACATGCAAGTTTTACAGCTGCTCAAAGCAAGCGCTCTAGACAGAGGATGATTCAGCACTGTATGATGACATGAAAATAACTACAAGAATATATAAGGCTCATTAAATTACCACCCATTGTCTTCCATGTTTGGTGTCACGGTAACTGAATAACTACATGAGAATGGGAGTCATATTATTAGTTCCATGTTTTTGTTTTATGCAGGGGTATTCAATTCACATAGGATGTTTTCATTTAGACAAGTCATTGAATCTTCTGTTACCAAAGAAAGAACATGCACAACTTATGGCCTCCTAGCTCAGTAGCTGAAAAGGTTTGTACTTTGCTTTCACTAATATAAATATGAAAGGGATGTGAAAAAAGAATTTAGATGTTGCAAATATAATCCTCTCGGTACGTCTCACCATAAATGCAGTGTGCCGCTGCTTCTGTGGACTGCGATAAATATGAAAATGGCATATATTACGTCGTGTATTATTATTCTATGTATACAGGGCAGGCAATAACATTCTGCCTAAAGTGACTTAAGGTGTGCACACAGTTACATAAAACATGAGAATACATTGCAACCATTAAAAACGTTGCATATAATTGTAGACTTATTTATACATCTATAACCTGTGGTTTGACCATGTACATTTATACAGACTACTCTCACTGTGGCAATGCTGTTCACAAGGACTAGGATAATCTGGAGCACATTTTTGGAAATGTAAAATGACCTGCACTTGATGTTGTTTAGGGATTCAGTCACATCAACAAAATATGTATAAAGTAAGTCAACAAAAAACAAAATATCTATATAGTGAGATATACAGTTGACATTAATGCTGATGGTAGCTGGTGGCCTTACATTTCTTTCCTTTGGTCTTTCTGCTGGCAGGCCTTCAGCACACTCACAAAGGACCACACATCCAGCACAAAGAAGAAAACAGGAGGAGAAGTGAGCAGTGGGTCAGAGAGTGGACCAGACTGGATGTGCTTAGAGAAGCAGAACCGGAGGCATATGGCCCTCAGAGTAGTGTGTGGCCGACTACAGACAGCCACGGGCCTGCAGCACTGAATTAAGCAGGAAGAAGGCTGTTTTAATTCCACTCCCCTCTGTCTCTTTTCAAAAGTACGGATTCTGAAGCTTTTCTGTTCTCAAAATGTGAAACTTGGGAATGTTTAACAGTAGCTCCCCAGACATCCAGCAGCCGTCCCATTGTCCCTTCTTGTTTTACACTGTACAAAGCGCTTTTCAGTCTCTAAACACTAGCTTTCTACGGACTTGACAAACTGGTGATGTGACATGTGCTAATCAGCATAGGACTGAACCTGTTCACTTCCTTCAGCTACCGAGGTCGACAACCGGAAAGCAATTCAAACCATACTGTTTCCTTCAACATCAAAAAACCCAAAACAAAACAAAACATGAAAAACAGACCTAGTGTATTTTAATTCCTCACTTTTCTTACCCATACCTAACATCCTAAATCACTGCAAAGATTTTAAAAGCACGCTTCAGAAGGTTTAGTTGTCATCTGTAATGCAAACAACAAACATGCACTGCCTGATTCTCTGGCAACATTACACTTTATATTTAGATGCAGACATCACATAGCGGTTTCATTTCTACCCTATGAGCTGCTTTTACATTATATCTGTACTGGGGCAAATCAAACTGTTATGAACTATATAGAAAAAAAAAATCAGATCGACACTTTAATCACCCTTCTGTAAGCATGCCCTGATTGGAATGTTTAAGTTTCACAAGCAAACTTCAATCTGACAGATACAACACATACAATGATGATAATAATATCCTTGTTATAAGGTTGGATTGAAAATACTGGTGTCCATCCATGAACAAACATGACCACCTTCAACATAGATTGGGGAACAGACCGTATCCAAGTGGGAAGGCAGCAAGAATAAAATGACCAAAAATAGTTTGTGTAATGTAGTGCAGCGTAGGGTTAATTCACTGCATGTGCTTTGGGGTAAACACCTTAGCTCAATTTCAAACATTCACATTTATATATTCATTCACTTATAATCCATCATAGGAGAAGGCGCACACAGGCAGTTCCAGTAAAAACACTTTGACTAGAAACACGTTCCTGCTGCATATCCTTTTCCGCTTTCGAAGCCATTAGAGTAATCTTCCCCTGGCTTCACCTGGCTCCCCTGTCACCTCCGTTTTTCCTCCGCGTGTGTCTCCCAAGGAAACGCTTACACAGCCTTTCACAGATGAGCGGCCTGTTTGTCCAGCTCTCACAGCCCGAGACGGTGGCAGTGGTGAGGGGGGTGTGGAATAGAAGCCCAACCCCCCCATCACCAAAACAAGAGCTATACCCAGCTGGAACATACTGTAGACCCACTCTCACACTAAACACATGATTCACTTTAGTCAATTAGCAGCTTGTTCTACACAGTGCTAAAAGAAGCCTCCCCATCCAACCTTTGTGCGATGTTGAGTTGTTCAAGTGCGGGCAGTGGACTGAAAAAGCCATGTGTTGTTAAGGACTGAATTCATTTGGACTGGAGTACCCTAGTTTGTAACAGGGTTTTGTATTTGATTATTAGAGCATCTGCTTCTTAACTGTCCATTTCTGGAACTGCTAAAAAAAAGGCTTATTCTGTTTTCTGAACATCCAGAAAATGGGAGGTTTTCATGCCTCATCTGTGGTAACTAATATCCAAGCAATTCCGTGATGGCTCCATCAAAAAGTAACTTTCCACTAAGTCTGTGCAATTAATAGAATTTTAACCACGATCGAGATTCGGTCATAAAGTCAATGATATGCCTGGGTCTTTTTAATCGAGAGGTTTTGGAGACAGAATTTGGAGTGGTGTTTAGACTTTGGAGAAGGATTTCTTGTGATTTTAATGGAAAATATTAAAAGTTTAGGACATTAGTATTGACAACCAGAAAAATATTAAACTAAAAATTGAGATTGTTCAACATGAGGAAAACAATTGTGTTTATTTTTTGACATACTGCCCAGCCCTATTTTCCAGTGCTGCGTAAATGTAATCAATTCTGTCCTCTTTGAATATATAGCAAACGTTGCAGTATTTTGGTTCAAATAAACAAGATAACAATGATTTCTGTATCCTTGTCAAAGATCCCTAGAATTTAAAGTCACTTTAAACTGATAGTGACGATGTATAGCACAATCATTTTGTTCCCGAAGTCCAGTCTTTATTTAGCTCCAAACCTTCCATATTTGGACACGACTGAAGCATCAGAAACCACCACATTTTTCCCTGTGCGAGTCATACTTGATTAATCAGAAGTTTAGAAGGGGAGAGAAAATAAATGTGTGCTCAAGATGAGAGTGAACCATCTGAGAAAACATCCAAAGAGACAATGAAATCTTAGAGCGGAGTATAGCTGCAGCAGGCCTTTCAGAAGCTGTCATTCTAGCGTGGTGCCACAGTTACAGTAGAAAAACCTGGGAAAGTTAAATGTGTGCACCTCTTTCAAGACCCTTATTAGTGAGTGGAGTCGACAGTCTGGCCACCTAGAGTTTCTGCATCACATAAATTCATTCATGGGCCACAAAATACAGTCATGTGAGACAAAAACCTACAGTGCCATTTGTGGATTTTACTGCCGTACTAATAGTGTTG
Organism: Periophthalmodon schlosseri; assembly: GCA_000787095.1. NCBI lineage: Eukaryota > Metazoa > Chordata > Actinopteri > Gobiiformes > Gobiidae > Periophthalmodon > Periophthalmodon schlosseri. The sequence continues at coordinate 120,738 of KN484814.1, forward strand.
TCACGATACTAAAATTTCAAACTCAATTTCAATACTAAGGAATAGACTTGACTCAATACCGATTCCCATACTACTCTGATAATTAAAAAAAAAAAAAAAAAAAAACTCTTTCTTTAGACAACAGAATATGATTTTCAACATTAAATCACTTTCTTTAATAATACCATGTGGCCTTATATCTGTATAATCCCTCAGTCTTCCAAATAGGTTCCATAGTGGTCCGTGGGCGTGTACTTGTCCATGTGGTCTTGTACTTGTTCTGATACAGCTCAAGATCATTCTAAAGTTGTTCAGGAGAGGTTAATTTCTGTCCTGTGAATGTGACTTTTTTAGTATTGATACTTGTTCAAAATGAGTATGTAGTTTTGATACCAGTTTTAGTACCAATTAGTATCTGATTTTTGATACTGACAACCCTACATACTAATAAATAGAGCATTGTTTTATTCACTTTGTAATTTGTAAGTCTAGTCTCATTACAATTGTAAATGTTTTATTACCATAGCTGAGTATGTAATGTAATATCTGTGTTACCTTGATGGATGCTAAAATGTCTTTTTTTTACATTTAAGTCCATCAAGTCAATCGCTCCATGCTCCTCCTCTCTCGTTTCCATAAGACTATCACTGACCTCAATTGATTGACATGTCCTCAAGTAGTGAAGATTTATTTTTCCAGTTCTTGGGAAGCCTATTCTTAGACATGTTATGGTTACATAAATGGATTGTTACAATTCAAGCAGATGGAATAAAGAACTAAAGGTTCAAGGCCAAGAAACACTTCTAGACCTCAAACTCAAAGCTGCTCCTGATCTGCTGCTGAGGACTGGAGTTTTGAAGCATTTCAATATAAAGCGTCAAGGATGTGAGTTTTTAATTGTTGTTTTTGTATTAGAGAAGTGCGTAAAAGTCTTCAATGACATATATATTGTGCAAATGTTCCAAGTTAGAGTAAATAGATGTTGTTGTTTTTTGTAAAAGCACTTACTGTAAATGGTAAACAGGAAGTACCATAAGGGACAGCATGTATGAGTTGAACCTTGATGGTGGGAATGGTACTTTATGGAGAGAAACATCATCAATCCTTTTTATGTGCAGTGTAAAATCAATTTGTTACCCTGCAGAAAAGGCCTAGTACCAGAACCTTGAGCGTCATGTCTGATCTACAAAGAGTTTAGCTTCGGCCTGCAGTAGCGTGTCAGCGGGAGAGGGATGTGTGGAGGTCACCAGAGTGACATGCCAAAGTCTTGGTCTTTATGCAGAAAAAAGCTGTACTCAATTCCCTGGTGGACATCCAGTTCTCCATTCCTGGTTTTTATGACCAAGGTCACAGATGAAAGCACGTTTGATCAGTACTTGGCCTTAATGCACATGCATACATAAACATTGACTGAATTGGCAATCTCATGTAAATTGTTCAGCAGCACAGAAAACCTAGACATTGCTAAATCCCACTTGACAATGGCCCACTGATTTTGAACTTGTTTGAAAATGTTGACGTTGGCCACTTGACAAATCGGTAGAGTGGCCTTCAAAGAGCATCTTGTCATAATGAACTGTTTGCCTACTTGAACTGATGTGCAACATGCGTGCTGGTATGAGATGAATGGCAGAGCAGATAGTGATCGATGAGAAAGGCATTTGTCTAGGCACATTTCTGAAGGACCTTCAGAAAGCCAGCTTGTGTGCTGGTAGACATGTTTGTCTAAGAACCTGCTTGGTGACTCCATCAGAGAAGATGGATAAACAAGTACATACAAAGTTTACTGTGTGACCCTTACTGTCTGAAGCAATGTAAGAAAGTAAGAAACAAGTGCTAATTATCACCAAGATTTTGAGTAACTGATGCAAAATGGGAAATATTGCAAGAGATGTTGAAGTCTAATTAACTAACTAATACTTAACTTAAAGGAAAACTATAAAAGGAAAGTCATCCACATGTTTTTTATGATCTGAAAGACAACTGTGGCAACTGTGTAAATTACACAAATTCACAATATACTCATACATCAGTTAGTGCAAGCAGTTTGGCCTATACAATATGTGGATCCAGATGGTACAATTAGAGCCATTGATATTAACTAATGGAATTATTATCATAGACATATGTAGTGAATAAATCTACCAGAAACTTGAGAAATAAAAATGATGGCTCTCATGTTTGTCTCACTGGGTGGTGATCTTGGTGGCATGCATCCCATGTTATTTATGAACAGACAAATACATATGGCGTGCAGTTCAAACAAACTCAGAAACTCAAAACCCCCAAAATCAGATAAAGGCCTAGTTGAGATGTGCCAAAAGACAGCTGGGAGAAGTCTAACATCTTCCTTGGCTCTTGTTCAAGGAATTTGACTTGTGGAGCTCAATGTGCACCCTTCACCTGCAAGACCTTGTTTCAATCTTCCAATGCAGGATAAGATAGGGCCAACAGTTAGCACTAGAGCCTATTTAGAACTGCATTTCTATGTCAAACATGAGCAAGTGTTTCTATTTGTAAGGCTAATAAAATTGGATATCAAAGTTTTTAAGAGTGAATATAAAGCATCTTTTGTATGATTGTGTGTATGTAGAGCCAAAGCTTGCAGACAGCATACCTCTGCAGAGACAGCAGCTGTTGGCTTGATATAGCATGACCCAAAACAAGCCACAGTTTTAAAACCTTCCGTGTCCTTTTAACAGGCTCCCTTTTACCAATGAAAGACTATAGGCAGTTATTGTCTTTGGAACAGCCCAAATTAGACTTTCCTGTGTGGACAGACCAAGAAAAATTTAATGGAAAATGAAAACAGCTTTGCAGGCCAGGCAGGAGAGATGCCGATCCTTCTGTACATGGCCTAATTCTGTTTTATCTATATCAGCAATTCTTCAGGTGGCTGGATTCCTAAGTCCATGAGCATTCCAAATTTCTCCCTGCATTTTGTTTTTCATCACGTTATCAGCACAAGTGCGTGTCAATGGAGAATAAGACTAGATGATGACATATGATATAAGAACAAAAGGATACCATTTACTTTGGGAAGAAACTGCATAGAGACCTTGCATTTAGAGACTTACAGAGGGGAAGTATTAACTTAAATTCAGAAGCATGATGTCAAAGTAATAATATACAGGTTTCTAAGGATTGCAGTTGTCTAGAACAACTCAGAAACTATGGTGCTTAGGCAGGGGTAATATTGACTTATTCACTGGATTCAGCTTCCCGTGATAGCTGCCATTCTGAGGACTTTTGACCATTGAAATGATTTCTTTTAAATTGTTAATTATAGCACTAATCCTTCACCACTCCAAAACTCAAGACTATAATCAGTCACTTTGCTCCAAACTTTATCACTGACAATTTAAATCAGAAGCTAAAATTTCGATTAAAATTGTATGCATCACAGCCCAACCTAGCACCCACAGTTTTGCACATTAAGGACAACACCGGCCTCTACTTGGCTCTGTGATGCACAATAATAGCTTACTTAACATATTTCAAGCTGAGAAATATTTAATAAATAAAGTTTAGTCAAGCTTTTGGGTTTTAAAAAGCATACCTCCAGTCCTAAGTCAGCCTCTAATAACTAATATGGACTCTTAACAGTTGTAAAGTGGGCTGCCTCAGCACTCCACGCAGAAAAGGCTGGCTGCTGTAGCTCGCAATTATTTTCCATCTTACCTCTCGGCACGAACCCCACCACCTCCCTCCATCCTTTTTCATTTATTTTAAGAGTATTGCATTGCAGCTGAGGGGAGTGGGGAAAGCGCAGTGACAAAGAGCTTCATTTCCTTGTAGCTGCAGCTTAAGACTTTCATTAGTGTTAAAGTGTTCTTACAAAAGTTTATTGTCCAGCTAAGACAGCCATGACGTTAGAGACACTTTCCCCTCTCTGGTTTGCTTAGGACAGTCTACTTTAGAACTACTGTTTTCACAAGATGGCAAAAGGGAAAATATTCTCTTTCAAGTTGAGCTAAGAACTTTTACTCTGGGGGATATCCTTTACCACCTGTACATATCAATCACAGTCTTTGGTCCAGCTCATGAATAAGGGCCGAAATGTGCTTGTATCCCAGTCCAAGAAGGAGACAAAATGGCGGTGTGTTCTGGGGCATGGCTCCAAGATTAAAAAGCAACAAATTCTTGCTGAGGTTTTAGTCAAAGCATCTCTGTGTTGGAGAGGCCTAAATGAAACTTTATTGACACCTATGCGTTGAACTTGGCATGCGCTGCAGTGCTAGGCTGGTGGTCTGGTGCTCCTCCTAAGACTGCTTGTTATTCTCAGGGTTATATGTCACAATCTACAGGATCTTGTGGACACGACCTGTTTAACCCCATGTTCAAAGTGTAGGTCTTTGGTAGTTATAGGTGGTCCTTCTTGGGCGCGTATTCTTTAAAAAACAGATTTTTGGTCACAATTGTCAATGGTCACTTTTTTATTATGCGTTTTCCCACCTTCAAGGCACTCCAAGAGCTTTAAGTCGAGGAACCACTCACCCATTCACGCACACATTCATACATCAGTGTACACAGACACTGGTGGCAAGGTGGATTAAGTGTCTTCCCAAAGGGCACAACATCAGCATTCATCTGTGGGAGCTGGAATCACACCGCCAGTGTCTTCCCAAAGCGCACAACATTCATCTGTGGGAGCTGGAATCACACCGCCAACCTGTGGGTCAGTGGGTCTTTTTTTAAGAATTGGGAAAAAATAAATAAATCGTAAAGTTCCCCATAATCCTCCTCCTCCATCCAGGTAACCGCGTAGTAAAAGAGTAAAGTTATTTATCAAAACAAAGGGCATGTACTACGCAGAGCTGCTTTTGATATAAAGTGCCGTATGCTGCGAAAACAAAACTGAAACTTAAGCGTGTGTCAGTCCACGTGAGGATCAGCTGTGCGCTCTGGTTCATTTATATGTGCATTTGTTTTGTGGTATAATAATAGAATAATACGGGTCATTCACTTCCATAAAAATAAAAAAAAAATACAGGCACTGAAAAGGTACTGTTATCGAAAAAAAACGGTAGCCAGCCCTAGCCCTGTCGCAAACTTAGTCAAAATCAGTAGGATCATTGGTTATATATAACATCTAAATACTATAATTAACAAACTTGGGTCCCCAAATATTACAAAGGAAAATATGTAGCAATCTGAATTGAGTTCTATCAGTCTGGAATGGTGGATGCAGGATTGGTAAAGTCACAAATATTATAACAAAAGAAAAAAAAAAAAAAAAGCGTTGGAGCAGAGTACATTTTGGTTCTGTATATAGCTCCTCATACCGAGCCAAGAGTAGGAAGCGTGTACTCAAAGAGAAAGAGGCGGCATCCTTCCAGAAAAAAGGGAGTAGACTGATAAAGAGCACTTCTCTTCCCACTACAGAATAACTCATCCTGAGAATGGTGGGAGAAATAAGACGTAAGTGAGGCGTCTGCACAACATCGTTCCATCTCTCCTCTCCCTTACCCCTGAAAAGTCTGCTCAATGAACCAGTCGGGCCGAGGCTTCACACCGTTTGTCAAAAATAGGTAAAAAAAAAGGAAGTATTTAATGAGAAGAGAGGCAAGACTTGAAAGAGAGCATTTCTAACGGGGAATGAGGCCAGACAAAGCAATGTAACAGACACCAAATGAAGAGTGTTTCTGTTTGCACACATTTACATGAAAAAGGCAATGCAGCAATCATGAGTTCTATAGTGAATGGAGCCAAGCAGACACTGTGCCATGAGGGCAAGCCACCTGAGGAAAACATTTTGATAAGAAACTTCACTTCAGGGCCCCCACACTCAGTGCAGCTGTAGTCTGCAGTAGATGAGGTTGTAACTACTCCTGGCAGCTGACCCCATTTGCCTAGTGTTCAACACGGTCTGAGCAGGTGCACTTATCCAGTTTAAGCCACAGGACTACTGTACGTGATGTAACTCTAAAGATCTCATGCGATACTTCTTTCAAGAAAATGTATGTTGATTGTAGCACAATTAGTTCAGATATTATCTCACATCTGTCAAGAACAAGAGGGACAGTTACGCAGATGTCAGGCCTATCTGTTTCTGCGTCTGTTAAGCCCCTAAATGGATCCTGACATCTGTTGGAAGAGGAAATTTTGATGACAGAAATGTTGGCTAGTCCCAGCCTTCACTCAAAGGCACAGCTGGACTATGGGACTTATTCACATTGTAAAACAAATTTAATACTTTTATGATTATACTTTTATAACAATTATCCTAGCGTCAGCATCATTCCAATGACCAAAAATATGCCACTACAAACATTTCCAGCTATATGTTGTATGTAAGAATCCACACTTCATCATTGTGGATGTTGAATATACATATAAAGCAACACAAAAAAGACATCAAAAGTTGCAAACAGCTGAGCAGATTTTTCAGTAGCACACTATGGCTAGTGTTACAGAGCATGTCTGTGTGACATTCTGTCTGTACAGTCTATGTATAGTGCCCTTAGTAAAAGCATTTAGACGCTTAACCTGTAACTCAATAGTGCAATATCTCCACTTTTGACTCACACAGGCTTTGATGACTTGGGAGTTGTGTGGAAAATAGCACTGGGTCTGTTTGATTCATTCATAATAGATATAGACCAGTGTGAGACTCCTGGGGGCATAGCATGGTTTGCCAATACTAATTTATAATGCTCTGTGTGCATGGTCAGCAGCAGCAGAAATTCTACACACATCTTATTGCACAGTAGATAAAGCAAAGTAATGATAAAATCTAGGGTACAATTACTCCCTACTGTCCTCTCCCAACATTGATAATAACTATTTTTACCAAATATTCAGAAAATTCCAAGAGGATGAGGTTCATAGTCAAACTTTTTAAATTCAACCACACCATAAAATGTCTCAGTTCAACACAATAGTGCCACAGGGGGGCAGAATGGTGTGATGTCATCTGAAATACAAGAATTAACACATGAAGCGACACATTTTGACTAACTGCCCATTGATATGCTTGTATTTAACACCTTTGCTGTAATTTTAGGCCTAAATGCTTAACACAAGTTTCTATTTGTACACAAACCATGAGAATGGATTATAGATATAAAAGTATAAATGCAACAAGCCATAATGGTACCATATGAAAGCCCAAAAGTCACGTCAACGTCTTGTATATGATCCAGAGAGCTTTGAGAGTGAAGTTGTGGTGAACTAAATCTTGCATCATCATATCAAAGTAACTGCAGTATAAAGATTCTATATGTGAGGCGGACAGGCAGACGCTGGCATTTTGATGAATGAGGGGGATCTAAAGCCTATAATCTGTAATAGAAGTCATGTTGGATCACATATGGACACACCAAACAGGTTTACATCACTGTCAGCGCAGAACTCTTTCAAGAACTCTTCATAAAAATATTGATTTCAAATGTCACTATTGAAATCTGATCTGAAATAAACAAGAAAGTACCGACGTGTGTGGGGGTGTAATAGCATTACGTTTCTTATGAAAAGAACTCCTGAGAATTCTGTCAAAGAGGATAAAAATTGTGTCTAAATGGAAAAATAAGATTACACAAAGAATTGAAATCCAACAAAGACCTGTTCTTTTCAGAGTCTTGTGATTTATTTCAAATGCTGCCGTGTGGCTTGGCAGCACAGTCCTAATTGATTTGCCAACATAAAGAATTCTCTATCACCAATGCCCATTAAGTTTTATTACAACCATAATACCGCTATCTATCAGCATTAAATGGAGTTCAACACAGTCCTCGCAGGCCTAGTTAAGCAGTTCTTTTCTATGCAGAAGTACCAAGGCACTAAATATTTACAGTAGACTCTTACTTCAGCTCAGGATTTGAGGGTGGCAACAGCTGCTGGGGAACAATGTGGGATAACATTTTGTGGAAGATGTCAAGATTTGATTTAATTTCGGCATTGTTACGCTGTTTTGATGTGTGCGCTCTCATGAAACTAACTCCGCCATATTGGCAAAGCAGCCCATTTTCAGAATTTCTCAATGCGATTCTAAAGCAAATAAAGAATGCACATACTTTCCACAGACCGAGAGAGAAAAAATGACAACTTGTTGAATATACTAATATCTATTGATAATAAATAATTCATACAACACCACATGTTTTATTTTGTCTATGTCTGTCTATGATTATCTTTCAAAAGCAGGAGTAGCCCATTAACTTTACTAACTAAAATAGGAGACAGGAGTGTGTCTAACGTCTACAAAAAGTACCGTATTTTCCGGAGTATAAGTTGCACTGGAGTATAAGTCGCACCAGCCAAAAAATGCATAATAATGAAGAAAAAAACATATATTTCACATATAAATCGCATCTGAGTATAAGTCGCATCCCCGGCCGAACTATGAAAAAAAAAAAGTGTGACTTATAGTCCGGAAAATACGGTAAAAGCTTAGAAGTAAAGGATTCA
>KN484814.1:129215-146650 GCA_000787095.1 Periophthalmodon schlosseri
CTCTTCAACTACATAATTCACATTGCTCAGCCTTTAAAATTGTCAAATAAAAAGCCACACCATTACAGTTTTGTCTAGTAAGTCATGGGTTGAGGACTTTTTCCCATTCAGGTGATATAATAGTTTATTTTAAATTCTTAATCACTACGACAACAGTCCTAATTTGTCATTATTCTGAAATCCATGGATAACCTAACGCCTCTCAGTTAAATAATAACAACATGCCAGCCCTCCTAGCTCTACCCGATTAATTATTTTCAGCGACACATTAATGAAATTGAAACAAAGGCATCAGTTTCAATGCAGGAAGAGGAATGATTTATTTAGGTGTGTAAAATGGCTTGTTTAATTTTCACCAACCACTATTACACTGAAAAGTAGAAATCCCAGGTGTTGCGAGTATTTCTGGGTGTAAGTGCTGTGCCAGTCTCCAGTATTCACAAGTTTCAGCTTCCTGTTGCAACATTTTCAGGGTGTTTTCCCATTCAAAAAGATATAATATTTTACCTTAAATTGACAATCGCTATGGCAACGGTCCCCATTTTTATCATTCTGAAACCCATGGATATCCTGGGAATGAGTGTGCCTTGATTAACATGCTTCAGTCAGGATGCATTCAAAGGACGCCGAGAGGAAACGACAAGCCATTATAGCCCGACGAGCCCTTGTTAATCAGTCTATTAGGGTTTAATTGTGGGTAGTTCATTAGGAGGCAGTGGGCAGGCGGTGCTCCTGGGCCACAAGTCCAGATGAGGAGCAGCTGGCAGAGCAACCCGATATCGTTGTCACGCATTCCATTTCTGCACAGCTAGTGATGGACTGATGGGAAAATGAGCCAATTACACCTGTCTGTTTCTGCCCTTTTGGAAATATTCTAGAGTAGAATTTTTTTTTTTTTTTTTAAACTGATTCTGATTTTTGATTCACTATTTCATTCTGATATGTGCTGCATTAAAAACTAATACAACTTTTTTTTTAATATTAAAAAGGTCATATTACGCAAAATTGACTATTTAAGTCATGTTATAATGCTGTTACCTCATCAAAAACATATCGAGTTGTGTTTTGTTTCATTCACACATGTTGAGTAATCCTGCATTATTAGGCTATATGCATCTCCAAAACTCAAAAAGCTCTGTTCCACCTTGTGATGTCATGTAGTGGTAGTTTTCAAGTTTACAGCTACCTTTTATCTATTGTTTTGTAGAGATTGTCAATTTTAGGGCTGAAATGATCCAAATGATTCTAATGAAGGTGTATGGAGTTTAAAAACACATGAAGCACTTCCTGTATTGCCACATGACATCACAAAGTGGAACAGAGTGTTTTCTGTTTGAGAGAAGAATTCAGTCTAAATATGCAGGTTTTATGTATTAAGCATGTGTGAATGAAACAAACCATAACACAACGTTCTAGCATAGATCAAAACATAGGGTAATACGGGCCCTTTACTTTCCTGAACATAAACAATATATACTTGTAATCATTACCATTTTAACACACATTCATTCAGTTTCTTTCTTCAAAGTCTGAACTCTGCTTCAAACCTCATGACTTTACTGACAGAGGACTGGTGGTACACTTCTTGATTAAAAAGACCCCTCCATATCGTTGACAATTATAAACGACTGAATCTCATTAAAAATCTCAATTAAAGAGTCATGACTTCAACACCTGCATGAGTGTTCAGTGCTATGCGACAGGGGAGCAAACGAGCCTGAACATGAATCAGCTTTTGTCCTGGCGTCAGTGGAGAGATGGGAAACCAGGGAGATGACAGAAAATGCAACGAAGCAGATCTGTTGGACACGCTCTACCAGTTGAGCCACTGCGGTATCAGTCAAAGTTTTAATGTGATCCGGGATAATCATTTCCAAAAGCAAATGTTCGCATTCAGAGCACTTCAATCAAACAAACATTGACACTCATACTCAAACATTTATACATCGAGAGACTGGGGGGTTAAGCAGTATTCGAGCGGAAATCAATTCATTTAGTGAACCCTGAGTGTCTAACGTGTCATTTAGAACTTTGATAATGTGAGGAGTGTTTTACATACACCAATTCCCTGTCCCAAAACAATGGTGGCTTGTCTTTACTTCTTCAAAGCAGCTTTTGTATTAGACAGCAGAATTGACCTACAGTTGTGCTTCTGCCTCAGCTGGACCACGGCGGGGTAGTGGAATGTGGCTCACTGGGGCTAGGATGGGTTCCATCAAGTCCTGGGCCACACAGCAGCTACAAAGAAGACTGCATTTGGTTTGATCTTACAGATACCACTTTAGGCCTGTCACAATTATTACTAAATCAATTTATCGCTAAATAAATGACCAATGGAACAACTATTTTTGGGGGTCAATATTTATTGTGGGGACTTTTTCTTTGAACTTTTGATTATTTTTCTGCGCTATGATAGAATTTGAGCTGTTGAAGGCTGAATACATTACTTCTATGACTCATAAGTATTTCATTTATTTATAGCAGCTCATGTTCATTAACAGTACTGTACATATAGAATTGTTTTTTGGGGGGAAATCCTGCTTTAGGGAATCGTGTCAGCGGCAAAATGGCATTCAGTGCTATCGTTTATCGTCTATATTTTCTTGAGCAATATATCATACTTCAACATTTATTATCGTGACAGGCCTATACCACTTGCGGGAGCAAAGCTTACAGTCATTCGTGTCATTATCCACTGCTACACAGAACACAGAAACTGTTATGTCTTACAATAGATGTGGACGACTGGTAATCAAGCTGATTTTAGTATGTAATCATAAACATATGAGAAAACGTTCATATCCACCTCTATGAGTAAACAGGGATTGCATAAGGCCTAAAATCAAATCAAGTGTTTAACAAAGGCCTTCTTATTGCCTCAGAATGTCAAAAACATGTGATCTCACTCTGGGAAATAACACCAATGTCTGTTCCTCATTGCCCCAGAGGTCAAAAATAACGGCTCAGAAACGCCAGCCACATGTCCTGCTGAGATAGCCATGTGCAGAGCTGGAGTTTATCACTGCCGCTAAGGTCAAGTCCATCGCACAATGGTCCCTCGATGACTGATGACATTCAAAATGAAATCACACTTTGATAATTTTACACTACATACTCAATTACTGCACTTACAGCAGAGAAAATACATTTGTACTACACTTTATGGGTGTCAAAAGCAGAACCTTATCAGCTAGTTATCTCCTTACTTTGATGAAAGGAAATACAGTTTCCTTAACTTTAGTAGCTGCCTCTTAGCACTGAATAACACCAAAGTGAAGGGTTTGCTAAGTGCTGCGTGATTGCGTTTGGAGATGTTCTCAGCCTAGCGACCTGATACTTCAGAACTGGTAAGGAGGGTGGAGGTGTTTAGTGGCTCACAGTAAGCTCGCAACTCATACGCCAAGTGACAAGTAAGAAGGAGCAGATGTGAAGCTTGTAAGGGACTGCTAATGGAGAAATGGGGGTTATTTTTAGCCATTTTAAGACCTGGAGAATGAAGCCAAAAGGGTGTGTCCCATAATAAATGCCTCTTGTATGTAGTAAGTATTTGATTTTACAGCCTCATGCCAATAAGTTAGCTGCATGTGGAGCTAAGCCTGTTTTGACATTTCACACATACTTTAACCCACCAGCAGCACATCATCACAATCTATTCCAAGTTCAAAATGCACAGAGGCTATTTGACTTGACGTAAAAACATGAAAAAACTCCTACTTTGTTCAGCCTACCTGTATTACCGCTACCACAATTCTATAAACAAATAAGCAGCAGACTGGTTGAAAATAGGTCAGAGTTAAGCGATATTCAAAGAACCATTGTAGTGTGTAGATACGGTTTTATTCATAATGGCACTGTATCGCCTGTGGAGTGTATGGACCTGAATAAAAAGCCAGTTCTGTTGAATCTTGCCCCTGCCTTAGATGCGACACGTTGTTTATACACTGCTGTAAACATTGCCCTGACTCAGACACATTTCTCCTGGCTGACGCCTCCACCATCTCGCCAAAAACACTCAAACATAACTCTGGCCTCCATATTAGCCCTGGCATCTCCCAATGTCAGTTTATTTAGAACGGGTCGTTACTGTTCACCTTCTGCGACCTGAGTATGTTTGCTGACAGTTTACAAGACGACATTTACAACTACAGCCCAGCAGGCTCCATTCTCTCTCCATTTCCGCACTCAGAAGCCCACACAGAGACCTTTTACCAACCTAAAGAGCGTAGACACACTTATCTAACCACTGGCAAACTTTCTTAGCCACTTTGCATAAACAGAGGCTTTAAAAGGGTGATTTTGCAAGAATACACAACAGGCCGTGTACATCTGTAGGAAACATAAATGTGATTGACTGAAAATGTATGCTTGAAGGCGCTGTGTCTGATTTTTACTGTCTTAAAAATGTGAAAAACTGCACAAGTTCATTTTGAAAGTTATTCCTCACTTACCTTATGCATTCCAAGCATCCTAATTATCCACAATGTGCGTTTCACAACTCTCAGAAACCAGGGCGGAGTTTTGCCATAACAGTAACAACAGCTTGCATGCTAACTTCTCAATTCCTGATTATCGAACAATACAATGGTTTATAATTAGATACAGACAATACACAACTGTCTTATTCTGACCTCAAGGGCTGCTCGTGCAATATATCTGTACTGGGGCAAGGCAAATTTTGCTTGAATATATGGACAACAAAAGACAAAAAACTCAGTGACACCAAAGATCACTGCCATTTTAGCTTCCAGGATCAATGAATATGAACTAAGTCTCAACACAGTTTTCCACAACAATCTCAAAATTCAACATATTCAGATGGATCTGACTATAAACACTGGCAGATCCTGGGTGCTTGGAGTTTTCAGCTTGCACAGTGTTGAGCATAACCAAACACAAGTGGAGGTTTTTATGAGAGAAAAAAAAAAAATCTAGTTGAACAAGGAGGCATTCATGTGCTGATTCATAGCAGGCTTGTAGCTTGGTTAGAGAAGGGGCCATCTGTGATTGCACTCCCCCGCTAAGACTTGGTTATAGAGAGACAAGCCGTGGATCAACATGGACATGATACATCCATATAAGCTTACTGGAACTAACACCTCAGCTGTAGGAAGAAGGTTTTGACTTCCATGTAATGCAATTGTCCATTTACAGAGTTAGGGGCAAGGCTGTTTAAGGCTGTATGTCACCAGCCTGCTTCTTTCAATGATTTTATGTGATGTAAAAATGTAATTTTCCATGAAATTGAAAAAAAAAAAATAGTTGTAAGGAACATGACTAATTTGTTATAAAATGTGGGGTCAGGGGCAAAAAATAATGTTTTTTTTTTCACAGAGTTGTAACCAGACTTAGCATTTCAGTAAGACAGCACCTCTGCCCTGATACAATAGCTATGACTGCCTAATGAAGACTACAATGACTGATAAAACGTGCATGAAGGGTTCATTAACAACTTCTCTGAATAGACCATTATCTCAACCATCCATGGTTTAAGTTAAAAAGTATTCTTTAAAAATATGGAAATTGCTAAAACTGTTCCCACTTGTGCAAAATAGGACAGTAGTACCTCACCCAGCCCACTTATTGAAGACACTGCATGAAACTGCCTTTAGGATGTCATAGTATTAGATTCCATTTCGCCTCTGTAGAACCAAGTTCACCCGGCACACCACCCAGAGGTGAAAGATGCAAACATGTCGTCATGACACTGCATTTGAGATTATAGCCTCCAAACACATGACATGGAACTTTTTTGTTTTAATAAAAATGAATGCTAGGAAATATGAACTAACATTACGATCATGTTTCACACAGTGTACATTTCCTATTGAATAGACTGCGAGATTTATGCAGTGTTTTTCTGTCTAGTAATGCTAGAAAAGAAAGTCCATTGCAACCTCCTTAGGGTCAATGTGTACTCTTTACTCAGCCAGGTTTTGATGACACGGCTTCAAAAACAAGACAAACATAAGTGGAGCACCCTCCGCAAGTAATTTCTGCCTGGCGGTGGCCATTAACAGAGCAAATAGGTTTATAAACACGAAGGCATAACGTCTCAAGTAGCCACATTAACATGATTCCCACCCATTTAGAGACATGCAACTGTAACAGTTAAAACAGATATGGGGAGCCTACAATAGAAGTGTGACAGATGAGCTAATCTCCTCGCACATCAGCCAGTGGCTCACTGGAGACCCAGTTTGGCCTCAAGTCTTAAGGAGTCCACTGAATTGTCGGTTTAACTTGTCCATTGTTATTGGGATCTAGTGACAAATCTTAAGTTTCTCTGTGCTGCAAGCTCTGGAGGTGCATGTTACGTGATGACTGATGAACATGCTCAGATGATTTGGATTCACAACACAACAACAAGACCTTTGCCAAAAATATGTACTTCTGATTTTGCCACAGTGTGTAATTCGGAACCTGACCTGATAAAACAGTGGTTACATCTGAGCCAGAAATGCTTAGCCTGAATCAGATGCTGAATGCGCATTGGACACATGTTGTAATATTGTAACATACCTCAGTGATTTTGTCGTGGATTTGAAGGCCGCCCTCTTTATCTGCTGGACCATTGTCCACAATCTTGGATACGTAGATCCCCTCATTTGAAGTGCTGTCATTTTCATCCTGCAACAGATGAATGGTAATTATAGGCAGTTATGCCACAATGCCAACATAATCTTATCATCACTGCTGAGATAAATATTAATAATAATAGCTGAGATTAAAATCAATGTACAATGTCAACAGCAGCTTTGATTCACTAACAAAGGGATTCCATGGGCTGGCATTCTTATGTCTCCAAAACTGCACAAAGTAAAGTAGAATTATTGCCTATCGGAGTGTTTTGAGAAACAGAGGTTCACAGTTTACTGGAGGAGAGATCATTTTGCTTCATCTTGTTCCTTTCAAAATGCAGGATTGGGCCTGTTTGGTTATGGTTACAGTAGAAATAGTGTGAAGTATTGAAACAGTCAACCTCTCCTTCCTATACAACATTTTTACATCTTGGCAGTGAAAAGAATCCTGTCTGACCTGGATGTATAGTCTGTCTGTGACACCAGAATGGGGCACTGATCCGAGCGTCAAAGATAAATGGTGCCTTTGTTTGCACTATTCCTTATAAAAGTGGGCATTGTGGCTCCATAGGGCGTCTCAGGAGGCGTGGAGGATGTGACGGGGTCAGGTCAGCTATACAGTCCTTCAGCCACAAAGCAAACTCCTGTTTGGTGTTTACTTTAGGGCCACAATGGTTTACCTAACAGTATACACCGTGAGCACTTAAGAACTAATGCAGATGGATCTCTTGATCTTTACACTTCAACAAAAGAGTCTCAAGTGTTTCTTCTGGTTTTAAAGGTGCACTATTTAACTTTTCTGCTTGCCTCCATGGAGATGTTATTGCTTTACCTGAAATGTTCCACAGTATGGGATTAAATTCATCAGCTCTGGATTTATTCAATTGTTCTTATTGCACAAAATACCTTGAAAAACATGCACACCTCTCCACAGATCTGACCTGTAACCTGGCCTGTTGATGTCACTTGCTCATTTCTATGAAGACAGACAACTTGGATGCCATATTGTGGAGAATTCTAGGTAAAGCAGTAACATCTCCATAGACACACTCCACCAAAAAAGCTACATATTGCACTTTTAACTTGCAATATATGATGTACAAATAGGGTTGCACGTTTTATTAAGATTGAGAGTCAGTCATTTTTAATCTTCAGTGATATGTTTGGATGTTTTGAATTGAGAGATCACAGCCAATCATCAGAAAAGCATGTGGTTTGGAGCAGAGTTCAGACTTTGGAGGACAAATGTGCAACAAATGTTACTTTTTATGGTAATAGTTAAGAGTCTATTGTTCATGTTCTGGAAATTTATATTGAAAGACATTTTATTTGTTTTTGATAAAACAAATAAATAAAATCAATATGAGGAAAACAAAATCATGGTCAACATTCTGTCATATTGGCCAAACCATAAGTACAAAGATGTGATGGAGGTATGAAACTTCTCAGAGTTGCATGGTTTGTTTTATATTGTTAAATATTTGGTAAGTTACTTTGGTAACTACTTTTTCATATTCATCACAACCTCTCTCAAAACTACCACAAACAACCCAAGCCAGTTTCCACCAGTTCATTTAAATTCACTCACCACTTAGTACGTCATGCTTATCAGTCAGCATCCATGTTCACATTAGCAGCACATGTCAGGGGTGATGGTGAACCTGCTAATGTGAAGACCTGACAGCTGACTGCCCCTACCCAACCATGCCCTAACAACAGCCGCATCAAACGTCAAGGTCAAAGGTCGTATAGATATTACCTCTTTCCGTTTTAATGAATAGCTCTGAGAAAGGGAAAAGCAGACACAGAGGATTAGGTATCTGTGGCCACTGAGGTTGATGCATGGTTCTGTCATAGGAGCAGGAGAGGACTGCCAGACTCTGCAAAACACTGCTTTATGACTTAAGTCTTTTTATAACTTTCTCAAAATAGTTGTAATGGCGATAATGTTCGAGACTGGAGAAAGTTTGTGCGTCACCGAGGCTATGGAAAACTGCCTTGTAACTGTTAAGTATGGTCCAAGGGAAACTGATATGGCCGACGGCATGTGAATGAAGTGCAAGCTCAAAGGCTCCATGTAAGGAAGGTAGACCTGGGAGGAAAGTGGACGTAGGGCGTAGAATGTAGTGTTGTCACGATACTAAAATTTCAAACTCGATTTCGATATTCAATACCCATTATATGACATGATAATTGTATGTGAATGTGATTTTCAACATTAAATCATAATACTTACTTTTATATCACCATGTGGCCTTATATCTGTGTAATCCCTCAGTCGTGCAGGTAGGTTTCATAGTGGTCCATGGGCGTGTACTTGTCCATGTGGTCTTATACTTGTTCTGATGCAGCTCAAGATCATTGTAAAGCTATTCAGGAGAGGTTCATTTCTGTCCTGTGAATGTGACTTTTTTAGTATTGATACTTGCTGGAATGTGATTTTTTAGTATTGATACTTGCTCAAATGAGTATCTAGTTTCAATACTAGTTTCAGTATCAATTAGTATCAGATATTTTAGCTTTGTCAACCCTATTGTAACTAGAAATCTATTGTAATGATTTCACTTCAGTCAAATATAACTTAAAAATGTTACATCTACAACAACTACTAGAGTTTTTGGTTAAGTTTTCCAAAGAAAAACAAAACGTTTTATTTATATCCTGTCTTGACCAATCACACACATGAATGGCTACAGTTGAAACAGAAGGCACAAAGCGATGCGCATGCCAGTTTGAAACCATAGTAACTTAAAATAAACACCAAAAAGCTCAGTACCACAAACTTCCGTTTCTTCACCTAATACTAAAAGTACCAATTTCACAGTATGTTTCAATTTGAGAGCATGTCATTAATGAGCCACATCACATCAGAGCTGGAGGGCAGAGAACTGCTGCTGTGATAACTTTGAACCACCAAGAGCCCTTTTCAATTAGAGACAGAACAAGTGTGGTCAAAGCCAAATCCTACATTTAACTCACATAAATGTAATTATAGTTTTTGTTTTAATCAGTAATGCCAAATCCACAAAACCACACTAGTGTATAAACATCATAAAACCAGCGAGATGTGGTCCATATGTCCACAAACTACAGAGCAATAGAAACTAGGCATGTCGGCGCACAGAAGGCCGGTGAGGGTAGTCATTCCTGGGTTGCTATTTGACACTTGACTACGGGGGGAGACACGCTTTCAACCTACCGCGCATGGCCTTCCTCCTACGATGTTAAACCCCAGAGATCCACCCTCACGGAGCAGCACAACTGGCACACTCCTAGTCTCGCTCTCCTACAGACACAGAAAGGGACACGTCAGCAAAGTCACGACATGTAACAGCTGGTCTTTACAATTTCTAAGGCCTGGTTAGAATTAAGGGACTGTGTCAGAAGATAAACTGTGGGAGACAATACCAAAGCCAGTCATCTTATTTTTTTACTGAAACTAAATGACATTCAAATGGCGTTCAACTGGGAGTCTGCTAATGGCTGTCTAGTTGCTGTATGACCAGAGAAGAAACTTGGTTGACATTGCCAGCAGTGAAATTGGGCTCTGGTTTGGTTCATTATCATTATGTATAGATATGCTGTCCTGCTGGCTTAACCCAGTGAGGACTACCAGAATGTAAAACAGAAATCTTCTGGGGAAATAAATCACCTCCAAATCCGATGCTGTGGTTCTTGACTGGATGAAGGCAGCTTGCTCACTCTATGCTGTGGAGACCCTTGTGTTATTTTTAAGCGTTCACCCCAGACCTTTCTTTTGGAACCTGACAAGTTGTTAGCTAGTTCAGTGAGTGTGAATGTTTTGGACCACAGTTGTAAATGTTTTGTTCGTAACTTGGACAATAATTGGATAATAGCAAAACAAATGCTTAATCTAAAAGGTATGTTTTTTGTGCAAGGCCAAAGACCCTAAACGGCTTCTTGAATGTCAGTGCAAACAAATATTTTCTGTTTTAGTCATGGATCATACTGACAGTAATTAGATCCACAGACAGAGATGCATTTGGAAGGTGGACATACTCGGAAAGTGTGACTGCAGCTGAAGTGAAGAGCTACAGTGCCAACCCATTTACTCAGCCCCCTTAACTTTTCCATTTATTCCTCAGAATTTGAGTTCCTGGCTTCCTGTCTGTGATTGTTTTGTACATTTTAGCGGTAGGACATTTGGTTTTATCACCTGGACATAGCTATTGCTTTAGTTAGAGCAGTACCCCCTGAAGAGATTACTTGTTTTTTAAGGATCGAGGTACTAGAGTGTTTGCAGATGTGCAAAATACACTCCTTAATTAGTCTGAGATCATTTGAACAGTGCTTACAGACACAATAGACCCATGTCTGAACCACATTAGCTTTGCATTTAGCGACAGAAGTAAGGCAAACTTTTTTTTTTTTTTTTTTGAAACTCTGGTTACATTGATAAAACTTGTAGCTTAAATCCTTTCCTATCCACTGCCCCACAACACTGGGGATCTCATGCATGGAGTTGCCAAAAATAATATAGTTTAGAGAGTAAAACATTGCAACAAATTAAGTGGTAAAGTATAACCATAATCTTGTTCCTATCAGTGAGACAAAGTCACAAGGCACAGTATCACACACGCAATACAAAACATCAACAATACATTATGAGACACATTATGAGTATAGAGTAGATAGTGTCATAGGTTTTACATGGACACAGAGCTCTGTTCTTTTTACCTTTTACTCTATAATAGATATAGGAAATGTGCTTATGTATGAGAAACCTCCTCAATCCATCTTCCTTCAACATCATCTTTTGCGACTTTTGGAAGAGTGTATATGCAATCTTGTCAGTCATTTTAATTTGCAAAACAGTGTTCCTTGTTCAGAGGCTTAAAACAGACTATATTAAGTTCTATATTAAGTTCCTATTATCTATATTTACAGCTAATCATCACTTTTCACTTTCCCAACTGTCTTCTTGTTGAAAGTTCTAGTCCTATGTCACTATAATTTGAAAGCATGTGTGGCTAATGTTTCCGTGACAAACTGCATTGCTTCACATTCTAGTGCACCCCGACAAGCAAATGATGGCCCTTGTATGCCAATAATGTCTGCTTTATTTAGCTCTTCTAATGTCCATTACATACTGAGGGGCAGCTGAAATGATGCTCCCTTGTAAGTGGCCTTAAAGCCCCCGGTAGAGGCCCAGATTAAGTGCTGACTCCACATCTTTCCCAGAAGTCTTCATGTCATGCTGTCCCTCTGAGTGAGAGGTCTGTGGATGGATTACTTTACATGGCACAACAGTTCGTGGGAGGGGGTCTCGGCTCCTTTTTGAACTGGTCAGCCTATGCCCTTTGCTTTGGTTGCGTGGACTGCTTGGAATGTATCCCAATCTTTATTAAAATATGCTTTTACATGATATACGTCGACATGGTTCATTCTGCTTGTCCTGTTTGGTTTCAGCTCAAATTATAAAAGGCTTTCATGGTACTTGGTCTGACAGAGTGTTTAGTTTTTGTCTCAGACGCTCTAATCTTGGTGAAATGGTCAAATTTAAGAGCAAAACATCTTTCTTTTTTGTAATGTAATGGACAACACTTCAAGGTAATGAGTCCTGATTACATAATGTAATCTCGGGCCCTCCAAACCTGGTTACAAGGTCTTACTTGTCAATATTAAATTTAACCCTCCTTCAGTCTAATGAGATTGAAATAGTCATTGGTCAAATTTAATTTACTGGGAACACAAAGCCTTTGACGTGTTAATATATTGATAATGCTCTTGATCCTATTAAGTGACCCTACAACGTCATGTATTATTGCAAGACGTATCTAGGAGAGAAATCTACTGAAGTTTGGCAGTATTGCAGGCCAAAATCTATTCACATTGTGCATTACAGACACAGCAGCACAACAGCTGTCCTTCACTGTGGAAATACTGTCATCAGCATGAACCCAAATGATAATGTTACAAATAAGAAAAAGTGTATTTCCCCCACCATCTTCTCCTGACGGACACATGTTCTGCACTCAGCAAAAGTGCCGTGCTGAAGAGTCAGTAAATACTCAAAATGTTAGCTGAACATAATATGCAAATAACTTCTTGAACAAACAAACAAACACATTTTGAATGAAAACTCAAGCTACAGTAAGGCTGAATGACCACTATGGGTGAATTTCCTATGTCAAATGGAGCAGGATAAGCAGCTGTGATAGCACCGCTGCAGCAGTCTTTACACCAGCATGAGCGATTTCACCATTTCTGTGGCTCAGTGCATTTGATGCACAATTTACCAGTCTACTGGAACATATTCAGCTTGCAGTCTAGAAAAAGCCAACCAAAGGTGTGAGCCATGCAGGAAAGAGAAATGTGTGTCTGCTGTGTTTAATTGACCCAAGGCTGAATTTAGAAGCATACAAATACGCTAGTGGATACAAGGATCAAACTGCAAACCATTGGATTAGTGGACAAACGCTCTATGAATCCTTTTAGTGAAAGGTATCTCACTTACCACTGTTTTACCACTATACAGTATTGAGTACATTCATATGTTTTTAAGACGTTCATTGTTTTGTTTTAGATTATGTTTTTGGATCACATGTTAAATTGTCACATTTTTATATAAATACTGAATAGTAAACAGTAAGATAATGCTAATCAAAAAATGAACCCCATTAGTTTAAAAATATATATTTTTTCACCACCAGTGTAATCTCTGTGAATGTAAGCCTCTCCTCTTCTGACTGTTCCCGTCTGTTTAGTCCCAATGCAATCACTGTGCACTAATTTCATTGATTAACTGAGCTATGAACTTCTGTGTCTTTTATAGCATTGTTAATTGGTCTTTATGAGCCATTAAGGATTAAATCTCCTCCATAAAACACTCCACACATTATTCCACAAGTTAATTCTAGCCGTCAGTCGAGTCTGAATGGATTTCATTGCTCTATTCTTTTCCACTAGTACAGTTCGCTTGGGGCCGCCTTGGAGCGGGTCTGTTTGGTACGGGTCCCTCCAGCCAAGTTGCGTTTCCATGCTCCGGGCACGGCTCCGGGTTCAGAGGCAGGGTTCTGCTACGTGACACACTGACTTTACCCAAACATTAAAATTTTTTCTTAATTAATAAAATCAAAATCGTATTTGAATTATACTTTCAGCAATTCACAAAAAGACGTTTTGTTTGTGGCGCTGTGAGACATGGCTGAAGCTAATGTAAACACTACTACACTACTACTTTTGTTTTATCGCCAGGTTTCTCACTTCTCTGCACTTCTACGGTGTGTTTTAACCTCTCTTTATGTAATGCAAAGGGTTTGGCTCATGTTGGATACATTTCGCACTGGAAATATTATATTTTCGATCCTTATACGTGAGTGCCGTGCATCTATAAACAGGAAACAGCTGTTACATTCGTGCTTTGTTTTCTGACGCACATTGGCTCAACATATAAAGTTGCCATAACTGAAAATACAGCATCAACACAGCTTTTGGTGAAATATTATTCTTGTCTGTTATATCTGCTTTTTGCCGTCTTGAGTCTGCATTCTCTCTTGCCCAATCATCTCATTTCTAGTGTAGCCACACCTTAGCTAAAATAAGTCATACTGCGCTGGCCCACTCTGGGAGCTAGTACCCTCCAGGATCAGCTTCGGACCCCTCAAACAGGGTGGTATGGTTCACTTTAGACCGTGGAAACACTTGCGGCCCGTACCAATCCACTCCAAAGCGAACCAGTGGAAACAGGCTAAATAAAACTGGTCACAATTAGAGCTAGGAGATACATAAAAAAAAACAAAATAAAATTTGGAGATATGCAAAATTAGAATATCAAGTAGCCTATATCAATATGATGAAAAAGCATTAAAACATTGCAAAAAGGTAATTAAAAATAAATTACACAAATCAACTTGCAGTGTAATTTCAGAGATTATGAAAATAATATAGGTATATTTACCTATTTCTGGTTCAATTTTACAGTCCATTTCTGCACATTTAGCGTGATACTTGAACCAACCAAGAGATTTACAGACATGTGTTTTATCAAACGTCTTATTGATTTACATATCGTCTCAATATCGCCATCAAGATAATCCCAAAAAAATCATGTGATATTAATTTTGTCGGTTGCTATCCAAAGCTGACACATCTCTATCAGTCTCCCCCAGGGCAACTCTGAGTAGCAAGAATGACCAAAGTGATGGAAAGCTATTTTGACTTTTTGAATGCCAGAAAAACTGTATCTTGTCTAAAGATACTGATAGTTCCAGTAGCCACAAATCTCCAATCTTGGCTGGAGAACTGCTGCTGAGTCAAAAAATCTCCTAAACTACAACATGTTATAAATCACACTAACTGATACAGTATCCATTTGTTGAGAATTTTGCATTTACTAAAACTTACAAGTGACACTAAACAACTCTTTCCACTGTATCTTTAAAGGATATTTTAGCTGAACAGTGAGCTGTCACAGACATGTTTAAATAAGCATGCTTAGAGCAGGCTATAGAACTAGGAGCTGGCCCTTGTTGTGTACAGAAGTGCAGTAAATATTTGGCCCTCCCCCTTCACTGCCAGCTGGTCAGGAGCACAGCTGACAGCCATGTCTCAGAGCACAGACAGGCAAGTACAACAGCCCTCATACACAGAGCTCTAATGAAGATGCACAGCAAGGTTTTCTTAAAAGTTCACAATATGATGTAATACAGTGAGAGTTTATTTATTTTCTGTTTGTTCAAAATCTAACACAAAAAGACAACAAGCTTCAAAACGCTCTTCGTTTATGTCTATCCAAATAATCTCACGTTAATGTGCATACTTATAGATAGACCAGTCTCTTCTCTGTTGAACTTCTAATGCTATACTGGTTTAGACAGGTACAGCGCAATAAAGCTAGAACCAAGACGAACAAACAGATAAGTGCCGTATATGGTCAGGAAATAAGAGGTAGGTTACTTGAACAAAAGTAAAGGACTGAAGAGGAATTCAACTTGAAGTGTAGGCCTACTGTTTAAATGTAAACTAACCAACTTGGAGAAATGGAATATTTGACATGTTACTGTGTGGGACTAAGCGCAGCTGAGCAGCTGTACAAAGATGCAGTTGTTCTTTTGGAAATGTTTTAAAGTGAGTTTGACACTGACAGTTACTCCTTCTCAGTAACTTGCCTGACTTACCTTGCAGGAGAAAGCCACAGTTTTGGTGAGAGAGTCGATTCTCTCGCTGTACTCCGTAAACTTCTTTTGGTACTTGAGCGCTGTCATCTGGAGCTCACTGTGCACGGCTGAAAGTTGTGCGAGCAGCGCTTTCTCCCTCTTGTTGGCTTTGATAGTCTCTTTCTTAAACTCCCGGTCCAGGCTGATGATCTTGCATTGTAGCGCTGTATTGTGCGCCTTCAGGGCTCGTACGCAGCAGTGGCTCTTGAGCCTGTGCTCCTTGTTGGTGAGCATCAAGCCGCAGCCACTCTCGCAGACTCCCACGGCTCTGTAGTCGCACGTATCCCGCATGTGAGCGCCCAGGTCCCGCAGGCTGAGCACGTCCTCACAGCCCCTGTTCCTGCACTTTACTGGGGAAAACTCGCACATCTCAGCGTGCTCGGCCAGGTGTTGTAGTTTGACCACGGTGTCGCAGCCCCTCGCGTGGTTGTCACATTTAATCTCCAGCTTTAGAATAAGGTTTTTGAGAGGCAAGACGTGGTTGAGCTCTTTGGCGGAGATCCGTTGACATTTGACTGGGCAGCTGCTCTGCTGGACAACCCAGGGCAGCACACAGCCTGAGCAGAAGACGTGACCGCACGGCGTAGTCAGCGGCTCCTCCAGAACTTTATTGCACAAGTTGCATTTAAAATCCGGGTCCACGGTGCCTTTGAATCTGTCCAACTCGAATCCCATGGTTTAAAATGTTGTAGAAAACAAAAGTCCCAGTCCAAAGTCCCCACTCCGCGCTGGGGGGCTTCAGCTGGTCGGCGGCGCAGTGCTCTCTCTCACACACACTCCACTCCACTCAACAAACTCACAAACTCTGCTAATTGACCGAGACTTTGGTGCCTTCAGGGACGCATCGGAGGCTCAGTCAAGACAGATGTAAAACTTTTCTAAGGAATTTTAGACGAACTTTTAACAAAACTACTGACACAAAATGTAAATAATTGACGTATTGAACTTGCCAAAATCTGACACAAGTTCATCTAAAACTTTTAAACGGCGCAGCATTCAAAATTGCCCAGTGAGTAAAGTTGAAAAAAAAAAGTTTTGCCCTTTATGAAAGCTTAGAAAACAAACTTCAGTTGAACCTTTCCAGTGGTTGTTAATTGAATGTAACATTACGAAACACCAGACAGCTCTGCTCTTAATAAGTAACTTCAACAATGTAAAACTCAACGCTCCGACAGTCTGTGAAGTCACCACTTCACTTGTTGCGCATGAGCAGTTCAGACTGAACTTAAGGTACGATCGTTTAATTGTGCCTTAAATAACCTAAAACATGCAAAACAGTTTCTTTTAATGCTTTAGTGTTAACTCTAGTCCATAGTTTCATTTCATATCGTTGATTTTTTGTTGAAATGTCCCTATTGAATGTATTGGCCTGTTGATTTTTATTTATTATTATTTTTTTTTTCATTTTAGATTATAAAAACATGCCTAAATTTAAAGTTGGATTTTACAGCCTGGCGCGTGAGCGTTCAGGCATGCACAACACTTGTGAAAACAGGTAGGTCCAGTAGGACACACTTCAACCACAAGCAAAAAGTGTTTCAACACACAGAGTGAAGACAGGATCACAGCAGAACAACACTGGTGCTGCTGGACAAGAGGATACATGAGGCAACTCAGCACCACTCCACTGCAGCTTTGTCACCACGTTTTAGGAGCTTAGGTGGACCTATCTATCTAT
>KN484815.1:1346-13049 GCA_000787095.1 Periophthalmodon schlosseri
TGTTATCCACTTTTCATTATTATAAATACACATGGTCTATAGTGGATTTATTTTCATTCACACTTTGCACATAGGTCCTCACAGCTGCCCATAACCATAAGACACTTTTGTATTTTCTTTTTACTGTGGGCCTTTATTCCCCATCTGTTTAAAGCCATATTATGCAACATTCCAAGTTACACAGTGCACTTTAAAGGGCCCATATTACGCTATTTTCAGATCTCTGTTCTAATGTTGTTTATTCATCACAAACAGACCTGGAGTTGTGTTTTGTTTCATTCACACGTGTTAAACACACAAACCCTGCATATTTAGGCTGAGTTCTTCTCTCAGACTGAAAACACTCTGTTCCACCTTGTGATGTCATATGGTAATACAGGAAGTGCTCCACTGTTTTTTTAAACTCCATGCACCTTTAGTAGAATCATTTGGATCATTTCAGCCGTGGAATTGCTGATCTCCACTCAACTAAAGGTAAAAGGAGCTGTTAACTTGAAAATTACTGCTTCATGACATCACAAGGTGGAACAGAGCATTTTGAGCTGTGGAGATGTAGACAGACTAATAATAGTTTGTGTGTCAAACATGTGTGAATGAAACAAAACACAACTCCAGGTGTGTTTTTGAGGAGGTAACAGCATTAGAACATGACTTAAAGCTCACAATAACATAGGACTTTTAAATAAAATCTAAGTTTGAGTATAAATAGTCTGTAAATATTATTAAAATAATCTGTATTTGACGTAGTTTTGATTCAAGGCTCCGCTCAGGCTTTAAAATGAATGGAATAATGACATTGTTAAATATGCAAGCTAAAACTTTTCCCAAAGGGCGGAGCAGGCAGGGCGGAGCACACAGAGCCTGCACAATCGCCGGGAGCTACAGCAGCAGCAGACTGAAGCAGACTGGAGCAGAGGGAAGCTGTTGTGATGCATGATGGGAAAGAGAAAGCCTATTTGCTCCGGCGTAATCAGAAAGATAGGAGGAACCGAGATAGATGAGGCCACAATGAGTCCATGGAAGAGGTAATTATTTTGGAGCAGCACAGAACAGACAAAGGCAAATGAATATGGAGTCCAAAGACACACACTTAAAGTCATAGTGTGGAACTTTCTGGAGGGGGATGATGCCATGGAAATAGAAAGTTAAGGGGGGAAAGTCAACAGCATGATGCCATGGAAATAGAAAGTTAAAGCCATTCATTCTTTATGAAGAGAGATAAGTTTTATAATATATAATATTTTATAATATTATATGTGGAATATTATAGCCAAAGGAACAATATTTCCATAGAAACAAACAGGAGGAGGCCCTGCTCCTGCATCCTTAATGACAAAACATAAAAACATGTCTTTCATTTTAGTCACTTTCTAACAAAACAAAGTTACAGACTAGGGCTTTAAATTATTTTCATTCTGAAGATTTAGTAACTGTAAAGTTATTCACTCAATCAAATACAGTTGTGTTTTGATTCATTTACAAAAATACTTTTCTGCTACTGTCCCTCCTGAAGTTTAAAGAGGGGGTATTTTACTTCTATGGGGCATTAAAGAGGGGGTATTTTACCTCTATGGGGCATTAAAGAGGAGGTATTTACTTCTATGGGGCATTAACTGTAACACATCACATATTTACATCGCCATGTTTCCTTTTATTGTTTTGAAAATGCTTTATTCTCCCAAAAACAAGTATTAAAATGTTGAAGGGGGAGGGGCCAGGTGAGGGGGAGAAAAATCAATAAATGATTGGTAGCTTTAAAGGTTCTATGCATAACTTGGTGGAGGGTATGCCACCTGTTTGTCTCCATGGAGATGTTTTTGCTCTGCCTGAATGTTCCACTTATGGCATTAAACTTACCCATCTCCATGGACACATCAGTTACATTGGCTCACTGTTCTTTTCCATGTCCACTTTAACATTTTAGTGGTGACCTTTAGATCCTGACAGGCTCCTGCTTCACCTCAGTCTGTGGCCTCAGGTCTGGACTTCAGAACATCAGGAGACAACAGCTCCTTCTGAGCTTTGGAATAAACTGCCGCTCAGCTTCTGTTCTCTAGACAGTGTCTGCTTTTACAAAAACAGCTGAAATGTTTCTGAGCCAGCGCTCCAGCCCCATATGCTCTGGGGCAGTGTGTTATCATTAATCTGTGTGCGCTGTGCCTTTGTGAAGCACTTTGTGACCTATGTGCTGGACAAATTCAACTTTACTTACTTTACTACACACACACACACACACACACACACACACACACACACACACACACACACACTGTGTGTGTGTGTGTGTGTGTGGAGAATGGTGGCAGAATGCACGGATAAATGTATCTGTGTGTACGGGCCTGGGTGTGGGTGCTACACAACTAAAACTTAACTAACTTAATTCAACTGTGTTTGAAACTAAAATTGATCCTTATGTTTAGCAAAAATATGATGATGATGATGATGAATGTGTTAGATCTGTTTTATTACAGTTTTGCTAATGCACATAATTATGGACCTTTGCACCTCAATGAACATGACTTTATAAAGAAATGTGTATAAATGCTGTTACATCTATGTTCTGTACAAACTTCACTCATAAACAGGCACATGCACATTATCTTCATGTGGATGTAACAGTCAAACAGCTGCTGAAGGTAACGCCCCTTCCCACCCGCACCGCTGGTTTAGCAGGTAGCGGGCGCTTAGCAACGCTGTCAATCAAACCTGTTGCTAACGCTAGCAAGAGCGAGAAGGAGGCGCCTCATTTGTCTGTTACTAATGTTCATATCTTGAGTTACAGACACAATAGTGAAATAAAAACACCAGGATCATGTAGAGCGGGTTAATATGAACATTTTAAGACCAAAACGACGAGCCTGACGATAAGCGCGCCCATGCCCACTTCGTATTTGGAACGCGGCGGCTAGCAGGTTAGCTATGTCCGTTTATATATACAGTCTATGGTTCAGAAGGATAAAAACGCAGTAGCTCCTTTCAATCCCTCTTTAGACGGAGTAAACAAGGATTGATTCCTATAAGTAGCAGTGATGTAGAGGGAGAGTTGGCCGAGCACAGAAGGCCCGGTCCGGACAGATGGACTAACTGGCTGTCTGGCAGGAAGTAACGGGCCGAATGCTGCGCTGTGATTGGCTGTAATTATGATCTACAGCATGGCCTATCTGAGAAGCGCTGACTGGAGCTGAACGATGTGTGAGAATGGAGCCAGGCGTTTGGAGAGGACAGAACGAGATCAGGTATCGACTGGAGACTTGGGCGGAGATGAAATGGAAACTCCTCAAGTCTCATGACCTCTAGATAAAGAGACGCAGGTAAAAGCGAAAGTTTATAATGAGATATTGAACTGAAAACAACGTGGTACAAGGTTAGACTACTCCTTTTACTTAAACACACTTTAGATATATTTATATTTAGGATTTAGCTAAAAATATTCAATTTTTTCCCCCCAGTTTGGTCATTTTTTTAGGTTTAAATTTTTACTTCCTGGTTGGAAATCACGATATCACACTAGGGAATTCCATAACTGTTACCTAGCAACCATGCTGTACACTGGGCCATAGATGCTCCAATGCACACAGAGATTTTGATAAATAAAAATATAAGAAAACATCTTTATTTTGTTTAAATAATGTAACTTAGCGACTCATCAAAACCTGTCATGGGCACTTTAAAGCTGCATTATTTAACTTTTCCAGTAGAGGGACCTCCATCTGCTCGTCTCCTGCTGATGCTATTGCCCTGCCTGAAATTTTCCGCAGTATGGCATTAAACTTATCTATCTTTGCATTTATTCAATTACAGGTGTTTTATTGCTGGAAATACACACATTCTTAGTGTGATTGGGGCTCCTCTCCACAGATCTGACCTGTAACTTGGACGGATTTTTTCCTACTTGTCTCCGTGATGATGGTGGGCGGCTTTGAAGCTTTAAAGCTATCATTCGTAAGTTTAATTGTTTTTTTCACCAGTAGAAACCTGTTCTCCCCTTATCGCGCTGGGGGTGTTCTACATTTATCTCTATGGTAGAATGCTCAGCAGTTACCATGGTGACACAATGCACACATCAGCAAACACTGTCAAAAACGTTTCAAGATGAAAAAAGAAAAAATACAAAATGGATTAGCTTGATTTTCAGCAAAAAGGTGAGAGTGACTGACTGAAAAACTGTTGGCTAATGCTAGCTAGCTTGTGACTGTAATGTTATGTGTCAGGGACTTGTTTAACAGCACAAATCAGCTCACCTGTTGTAGTTCGGCTAAGCCAACTCTTTCTGGTCAGATTGTGTTAAAATAAAGCTCAGATTAAAGTCTAACTTGAGTAACAGAGCTTCAGACAGAGCAGTGCCTATAGTTAGCTTCACACTCGAATGTTGATGACACCACCTGCAAAGTATCAATTCTTACATGATTTGTTTTCATAAATCCTTGAGCAACAGAAGACGATTTAAAAAGATGAAAAAATAAGAATGAAAGGTTGGCTAAAGAAGTTAGCTAGAAACTAGCTCGGTTGCTAATACTGAGGCGTTTACAGAAACACTGATTCATGTGCAGTGTCCCCATTCAAATAAACAAATACATAAAATGAAAAAGTGGATTGCTAAAACACAAAATAATGAAATATCGTTGTAATGAGAATCAGTTTGGTTGAAAATGTTTTTAAAGTGATGGACGTTTAGGAAGACAGCTCACGGGATTTATAGAAATACACCAATATTAAAAAAACGTTCTTGTTCTTACTGACACTGCTCTAGAACTGGAGCTTGGACTGAATCCTGGTCTCCATCAGCACAAACGAATCCTTTAGTTTGACCTCGAACACAAGAAACCCACAGTGATCCCTCAGCGGAGTCCTGGCAGTGTCCCAGGTCAGAAGGGTCCTTACCTCTCCCTCCCTTCCTCCCTCTCTCCCTCTCCTCTCTATCCCTCTCTCCTTCCTGTCCCTCCCTCTCCCCCTCCCCCTTTCCCTCTCTACCTCCTCCTCCCTCTCTCTCCCTCCTCTCTCCCTCCTCTCTCCCTCCCTCCGTCCCTCCTCTCCTGTCCCTCCCCTCTCCCACCCCCTTTCTTTCTCTCCCTTCCTCCCTCCTTCCTCTCCTCCCTCCCTCTCCTCTCTATCCTCCTCCCTCCCTCCTCTCCTGTCCCTCCCTCTCTCCCACCCCCTTTCCCTCTCTTCCTCCTCTCCCTCCCTCCCTCCTCTCCTCCCTCCCTGTCTCTCTCTCCTCTCTATCTCTCTCTCCCTCCTGTCCCTCCCTCTCTCTCTCTCCCTCCCTCCCTCCTCTCCTGTCCCTCCCTCTCTCCCACCCCCTTTCCCTCTCTCCCTCCTCTCCCTCCCTCCCTCCTTCCACTCCTCCCTCCTCCCTGTCTCTCTCCCTCTCCTCTCTATCCCTCCTCCTCCCTCCCTCCTCTCCTCCCTCCTCCCCTCCCTCCCTCTCTCCCACAATCTTTAAACATGCAGTGATCACAAACCAATCCTGAGTTCTGAAACATGAAGTTGCAGTTTTCACTTTCACCACCGGGGGTCTCTAAACAACTACTTTGCATTTTTTGTTCTGCAGATGTGCAGTGGTTGTAGTACAGGGGTTGCCAAACTGTTCAGGCCGGTCACTGGTGAATCTCTCTGTTTTTAAATGGACATGATCAACAGGTGGATTAGCCAATCAGGGACACACACACGGTCCGTTCGCATTGGAAATAATAAAGAACAAAAACGTCACACGGGGTTGAAAAACATGTCGGATTTCTACAGAATCACAGAGCGAAGCCTAAACTCTGTTAATCTGACGTGAGAGAAATGCGATTTTATTTGTAAATCACAGGCGGCCAATGAGCTCCTTCGTTTCACGTGTCACCGAAATAAACAAATCTGACTGGACGATCACGTTTGACCGGGCTTGAGACGTGACGGGGGACGTGGGATCAGACTGATATCAAACTATAAAAAAAATACAGAGAGAGGCCAGTCTGGATTTTCAAGCAAACACTGTGGTATGAAATTGATGCAAATTACAATTTCAAAACATTCCAAAAAGTTTAATTAAATATATTTGATTAAGATCATTGCATCGTAAAGAATCTCCAGATTTCAGTTGGACGGGTCGCTGCTTCAAACCCGCTTCTGTCACATCTGGGTCTTCAGGTCCACTCAAAAATAAATGTTGAATGTTTTGTGTAAAATGAAGGTAAACATTTTCAGCCTATTATAAAACGAAACACGACTCCAGGTCTGTTTGTGATGAGGAAACAACATTAGAACAGAGATCAGAAAATAACGTAACATGGGCCCTTTAAAGACAACATTTCTCTCTCTCTGTCTCTCTCTCTATATATATATTTTACATGGGATAAAAAGAGAACATAAAGTGTTAAGAGTTGAACTAGAGGATTTTTCATGCGAGTCAGGGTCAGTGCCTTGGTCGAGGTCTTTACTTTGAATCCCTGCAATAAATCCAAAGGACAGTGACAATGTTTTATCATCTCATGTTTGCTCCTCTAACTTCATCCTTTCTCCAGCCTTCCTCCTCCCTCTCTCCTCTCCACCCTCTCCTCTATATCCCTCTCTCCCTCCTCCTCCATCCTTCTCTCCCTCCCTCCCTCCAGCCTTCCCTTCCTCGCTCCCTCCCTCCCTCCTCCTCCCCTTCTCTCCCTCTCTCCTCTCCCCCTCTCTCCCTCCCACCTCCACTCTTTATCCCTCCCTCCCCTCTCTCTCTTCCTCTCTATCCCTCTCTCCCTCCTCACTCCCTCCTCTCTTCTCTATCCCTCTCCCTCCCTCCTTCCCTCCCGCTCTCCCTCCTCCTCTCCTCCTTCCTTCCCTCTCTCCCTCCCTCCTTCTCTCTTCCCTCTCTCCCTCCTCCCCTCCCTCGCTCCCTCACCTCCCTCGTTCCTCCCTCCCTCTCTCCCTCTCTCCCTCCCTCCTTCTCTCCTCCCTCTCTCCCTCCTCTCCTCTCTATCCCTGCTTTCCTCCCTACCTTTCTTCCCCCTCTCTTCCTCCTCTCCTCTCCTCCTTCTCTCCCTCCTCTTCTCCTTCTCTCTCCCTCCCTCGTCCCTCTCTCCCTCCCCCTCTCCCTCTCTCCCTCCCTCCCCTCCTCTAATCAGATCCACATTTCCATTTCGCGGGCTATAATGGGATGATTACGCACGCGCCCGGCGCCGCTGCTCGCTGAGGCTCACGGGGCTTTTTAGCGCTGATAGAAGTTGACATCGCGTTTCCCTTAAAGATTCTGTGGATGTCCTGCCTCTGATCTGGCAACACGGCTCCCCCCGATTCATTTGTGTCTTCGGCTCTAATCATCGTCAGGTGCGGAAGGAGGGATGCGCAGATGAGATGAGGGAGAAGAGGACAAAGAAGCCAAGAAGTGGAGGAAGAAGGCAAGAAGAGGAGGAGGAAGGCAAGAAGAGGAGAAAGAAGCTAAGAAGTGGAGGAAGAAGGCAAGAAGAGGAGAAAGAAGGCAAGAAGAGGAGGGAGAAGGCAAGAAGAGGAGGAACACATGAGGAAGGAACAAATACGGCTCTTAAAATTTCATTAGAGTCAACTTCAAAAACTGTTTGTGTCCAGTGGGAAAAGTGATGAGGTGTAATGAGGCTGACCTCTGCAGACGCACGTGGTTTTGAGCAGATTATGTCATCCGTATTTAATTACAAAACATGAGAGACGCCGCTGTATCACCAAATTCTGGGCCCTGGGTAAAAATCATCTTGGGGGGGCCCGCACTATAAGCAGTCTAATGAAAAACCTCATTAGACCGGGCACGTCCCACCAGGAGGAGACCCAGAGGAAGACCCAGGACACGCTGGAGGGACTATGTCTTTCGGCTGGCCTGGGAACGCCTCGGAATCCTCCCAGAAGAGCTGGAGGAAGTGTGTGTGGAGAGGGAAGTCTAGGCCTCCCTGCTGAAACTGCTGCCTCTGCGACCTGGCCCCGGATAAAGTGGAAGAAAATGGATGGATGGGCTTATTGTCTCTGGAGACGATAAGCAACAGACTCTCCATTAGAAAAGTGGTGCCCCCTTTAATTTTATTTCACAAATGTTTGAATAATTTCAACATTTTCAAATATTAATGGTAAGTTGACCAAAGCATGTTGCTCAAGTAGCTTGAATTATGCCTTATTAAGGACCTTTTAATAGTAAACGGCTGTCCGCTGCCACCTTTTCCACACGCTTCTTTAGTGGCTATTTGACTGGCAGCGTTGCTAAGCGTCCGCTCTCTGCTAAACCAGTGGTGTGGGCAGGAAGGGGCGTTACCTTCAACAACCTCATTTCAGATTGGCTCTTTAAGTTGCTATGTACTCGCAGTCGGAATTTTAAATATGGAACTCGTCTCCAGATCGGCCCCTATAACTGCTCTGGCCTCGATGAGCTTCATTTGACTGGAGCCGAACGCTGTGGGTGACGTCACACTCACTTAGTCCACTTCTTTACACAGTCTGTGGTCACTAACTTTCCTCTGACCCGTGTCTCACCTGTGTCAGATTATTACAGTAGAAACGACTCTTGTGACCCTCAGGAACAGGTCAAACACCTTGATGTTGTGAATACAGGCTGAACTATGTGGAGTCTGCCACCTGCTGGTCTCCGTGTTCACGTCATTGCTTTGCCTGACATGTTTCACAGTTCACATTAAGCTTCTCCGTGGAGACCAGCAGGTAATGCCGGGTCAGATCTGTGGAGGGGTGACCGCGCTCATATAGTAAGACGCATGTTTTTCGATGTACTTTTCTTTTTAGCAACAAATGCGATTAAATGCGAGATAGATGAGTTCAAAGCCGTACTGTGGAACATTCCAAACTAAATGACATCTCCATGGAGACAAGCAGGCGGCAGGTCTTACACCAGAAAAGTTACACAGCGTATCTTTGAAATCCCAAGCCGTCTATGCAGATCCACACTATTGAGGACAGCATTATTTGAACTCTGTATATTTCTATCGTCTTTTGTGTTACATTCTTCATTCAGGATCTGCTTCAGTCTTTCCTCACACGGGACAAACTTGAGAGGAGAAAGCGCAGACATATTGGTAACTCTGTGTTTTTGTGCTGCGTTGGCGTTGGGATGGTGAGGGACATTGCGTTGCCAGTCTGCAGTTTTTGCCACAGACTCAGAGGAAAGGCTCACGGGACGAAGATGAAGGAAGTGCTGATGCCTAAAGAGTCAGGGCCGAAACAGCTGGATTTAATGGGTCCACGTTCAAATTACCCCAGCCTCCAGAGGGCGCTACTACAGCAGACATTATATATAAGTGAATATGGTATGTTACAGGAACAAAAGGCTGGGCTTAAGCTGCACATCACACTAGCGAGCAGCCATTTTTTTTTTCATTTGTACCAAAATGACTACGCGACGCTGCCGAATCCCACGAGTATCAGCGATTAAGAAAATAAAACTGGAGAAGGAAGTGCGTACGTCACAGCGGGCGTGTCCCGGTGGAGGTGAAAACGGGTTGATCAACCAAATGGCGTCTTGAAAATAAGCGATTAAAGTTTACTCAAACATGAATCACTCCAAATACAACTTCAGAGGCTCAATGAGAAGAAACGACTAGAACATGTTTAAAAGCTCTGAAAAGTCCAGCGTGCAAAATATGTCTCCCTTGAGGTTTGTATCCTTGTCATGGGAAAGTGCTGATGTTTTCACAGGGAGAGGCAGAGTAATTAGACTCACGTTAGTATTTTACAAAGAACAAGTCCAAAACAAAAATTATAAATTGTGAAAATGAAGAGAGGGGTGAAATTTGTGGCCGTCTGGTACGGAAACATATAGACAAATCTGGGACATTTTGATATTGTGCTTGTGTTTGTCACATGACTAACATTTTTAAATACTTATGTTGCTCATTAAAAACAATGAGAAACAGACAGAATCGCATGAATACACAACTTCACCCACGAGGTAAATGTTTTATAAAACATGTTTGCTTCTGTTACTGCAGTTTAACCCAGTTACACTTTGTTCAGTCACTGCTGCTCCATCACACGCTTTTAATGCACATAATTTAACTCAATTTCAAGTTAAAATGTGCACAAAGTGTAGCTTCAATCATTTCTGCAAATATACTGGCCCTAAAAAATCTTATGCATCTATAAATACATTTAAATTGATTTGAAATAAACCGGAGTGTAATGAACAATTTGACCAAAAGGGGGCAGTGTTAGACTTTATTATGTTACCGTAGCAGTTCCTCTTGTTTTTTCTCAGCGTCTCCTCTTTGTGCGCGTGTTGTGGGCATCACACTGGTGTCAAACAGAAACAGAGCTGTGGACTTTTATTTACATAACACTTTAGTCCTGGGGGAGTGAGGTCAAAAGGACGAATTCAAAACATAAATGAAGCTGTGGGTTTCTTTTGTTATGAGACTTTGCTTGTTTTTTTGTTTTTTTAATTATTGCTTTGTTTGTTCCACAGTGTCACATTTTTGCATGCATTAAAGTTGCACTATGTAACTTTTTGGTGGGGTTCTGCCACATACTGAAAGCACAGACATGTTTCCTGTCCACACGTGCACGAAGCGCTTTCCTCTGCACGTTTTACACAAACAGAATCGTATGTATTTTTGCTTAAATGGGCGGAAGTACGTCAGTTGGCATCACCATGTTTGTTTGGTTCGTTTAGGGTTGTGATGTGACGTTCGTGGACGAGTCGGCTCTTCTGAACGGTTCCGTAACGTGAACTTTTGGAACCGGATTAAAAATAACCGCATCTTTTTCTTTCTATTGATATGCGTTTTTATCCTGATAAACGCTGAACCGAGTCAAGAATCAGAACAGAAGCAGAGCAGGCGACACGAGGGAGAGATTTGTGCACAAAAAAGTTATTTGGCATC
Source organism: Periophthalmodon schlosseri (assembly GCA_000787095.1). Lineage (NCBI taxonomy): Eukaryota > Metazoa > Chordata > Actinopteri > Gobiiformes > Gobiidae > Periophthalmodon > Periophthalmodon schlosseri. The sequence goes on from KN484815.1 coordinate 12,158, forward strand.
ATAATAATAGTTAGATTTTTAATTAACCTACTATTATTGTAGTGCAACATTTTATTGAGTGTCTGCATAATTCCAAAGGGTAAACACACTCTCACTCTCAGTGTAAACACATCTGAGCCTTGGTCAATTCTCTCTGTGATAAGTTTGTAGATCAGGGGGTGACCAAACTCTTTTCACCGAGGGTCATATCTTGAAAACTAGTCAACACAGAGGGCCACAGACCAGTGGTCAGTACAGTGGATAATTCAGATAATTCAGCATTAAACATAGTTTTGACATCATACTTTTAATAAGGCTTGAAACATTAATTTTAGGTCTGTATGACAATGCAATGTTTTTAGGTTATAGTGATAGGATTAATAAAATTTGCCATAAAAAGTACTGAATATGATCAATTGGGTCAGTTCAACCGAAGGCCTGAGGGCCAATAAAAATTGGTCTGAGGGCCGCATTTGGTCCCCAGGCCATAGTTTGGACACCCCTGTTGTAGATAAAATTAGCTTCTGTCATATTCATAAATAGTAAAAGAGCCAATCTTTTAAACGACTCTTTGAAATGAACAGATCCAAAAGATTCGGATCCCATTAAAGAGCCGAAAGTCCCATCATTAGTTTAGGCGCTTCACTTTTGGCTTCCCAGAACCACAAAGCTGCGCTGTGCTTGGTCTGAACCACTGGTTAACTGGACATTGACAGTGGGAGCCGGTTCAAATGGACCTGATTCTCAGGAGTTTGTGAACTCACACATATTACGAGAGTTCATCTCACTGGTCAGGTTGGTTCTGCTGTTTTTAGTTTCAGTTTGACGCTTTATACTGAACAAACGATGATGTAAAATGATGATCTGTGATATAGTTCAAAACTAAACACGAGCCTGATCTCACTTTTTCTTT
>KN484816.1:8077-22735 GCA_000787095.1 Periophthalmodon schlosseri
TCTGATACATAAGGAAATAGGAGGATGGGACAGCATCTGGCACACTGGGATATAGGAGGATGGGAGGGCATCTGGCACACTGGGATATAGAAGAAGGAAGCCAAAGTGAGATATGTCTGTGATGTCATCAACAGTACATGCTTCACTATGTAGGATTAGTATTAGTAGTAGTATCGTTTACAGTAGTAGTAGTACTAGTAGTAATACTAGTAGTAGTAGTAGTTACAGTATCCACTATTAATCTGTATAATACCTAAGTCTGTAGTTTGACCATCTATAAACATCTGTACTGTAGTAGTAGTAGTAACACTTGTCACCAATATTAGCAGTTGTAGTAGTAGTAGAGCTGAAGTTATTCCACTTTAGTCTGGTTTAGAGTTGAAAGATTTAGTAAAAATATAAGTAAAATATATTTAGTAAAATAATATAAGTTGTGATTTTTTGGACAAGCATTGTGATTAGATTTGCATTTTAATAAAATGATTCTGTTCAAAGTTCACATTTTAACTACATCCAGAAAAACTTACAAAAAGACTGAAATCTGAACTGACAAACTGATACAAGAATCACATTTAAAACATGTTTGTACAGATCTAAACTACAGGGTTAGACGTTTTATGCACAATCAAGACCCCATGGGGACACAGGGAGGGCATCTGACACACAGGGAGGGCATCTGACACAAAGAGAGGGCATCTGACACACAGGGACATTTCAGAACATGTTTGTACAGATCTAAACTACAGGGTTAGACGTTTTTATGTAGAATAAGACAGGAGAGTTTGTTTTTTGTGGAGGAAATTATGGGACTTCAAAAACTGCAGCACTGTGTCTGTTCAAATTTCGATTTAGATTCAGTTGTGATGAATCTTGCAGCTCTACTAAATCATTTAAACCCTGGATTAGAACCTTACAGCAGTTAGTCTAGTTTAGTCTGGTTCAGTACAAAAAGTTTCACTGGTTAGTCTGCTCATCATTCTAACCTGACTTCTCTCTGTCCCTGATGTTGGTCTCGGGCTTGTTCTTGGTCCTGATTCTGGCTCTGGTCTTGATCCTGGTCTTGATCCTGATCCTGGCCTTGGCCTTGATCCTGGTCTCGGCTCTGATCCTGGTCTTGGCTCTGGTATTGTTCTGGTCCTGATCCTGGCCCTGGTCTCGGCTCTGGTCCTGGTTTAGTTCCCGGACTCTGGACTTGAGGCCCTGAAGGAGGACCTCTTCTTGTTCAGACATGACTCGACCTCAGAAAATCTGCTCCAGAAAATCTGCAGCGCACAACAAGTCCAGCAGGGGGACACAGTGGAGGTGGTGCTGTCCGGTAAGACCCGAGTTAGACCTGGTTTATTCCTGGTTTAGGACTTGGGTAGTCCTGGTTCAGACCTGGGTTAGACCTGGTTTAATCCTTGTTTAGACCTAGGTTAATCCTGGTTTAGTCCTGGTTTAGACCAGATTTAGTCCTGGTTCAGTCCTGGTTTAGATCTGGTTTAGACCTAGTTTAGACCACCTCTCCCGTCTGAGTTCCTTCATTACATATCATCTCTGTTAGCTCCATGTTGCTAATTTTCTGTGCTACTAATAATTAATTTCTACATGTTTTACTCCTCACTGTTTCCACGAGGGGGAGCCAAATGACACTCATGGATCGTTTTGTTACATGTTAATGTTCCCAAAAGCAGCTTTATTGAACAGTAAAGCACAGTATGTACATTTCTCCATTTTGAGATGTTTAAAGGAGACATACTGTGCTTTTGTTAGATGTAGTTTTAACCTATGTCACCCATGGAAGATTATTATATTTTGGACATTTTAAATTGCAGTATTGATTTAAAAAAATACTCTACAAACACATGGATAGCTACAGTTCACGGTATTGTTTTTATTTGTGGCAAAGTGGTTAAAAGTTCTGAAAAGTGAATTTGTACAATATGTCCTTTAAAAATGTTGTTTTCCTGTTTGTGTTCCAGCTCAGTCGTGTGCTCCAGAGCTGCTGCCCCGCCCTCACTCTCTAACTGTCCACTCCTACAAAGCTCCGGCCTTCTGTGACCACTGTGGACTCATGCTGTGGGGGCTGGTGCGACAGGGGCTTAAGTGTGAGGGTAAGTCCTGGTTCAGTCCTGGTTCAGTCCTGGTTCAGTCCTGGTTCAGTCCTGGTTTAGTCCTGATTCAGTCCTGGTTCAGTCACGGTTCAGTCCCGGTTTAGTCCTGGTTTAGCCCTGGTTTAGCCCTGGTTTAGTCCTGATTCAGTCCTGGTTCAGTCCTGGTTCAGTCCCGGTTCAGTCCTGGTTTAGTCCTGTTTTAGCCCTGGTTTAGTCCTGTTGGACGAATTCAAAGAGGGTAATACCTCTCACAGAGCTCTTGCTCTCTTCGGCTCCTGGATACCTTGAGCTTAACGAGGAGCTACTCAGTGCAGCGAGATGGTTGGTTGAGAGAAAACGCAGACTCACAAGCAGATATAAAGATAACATAATAATTTCTTTCCATATTTACTGTGATGTGACTGATGCTGAGGCAACATGCTCTGTAAAACAAAGCCAAGTGAAAGTACTTTGTGTTTGCTCTAGCTTTAGTTTTGCCACATCTCACAGCATCACAAACTTGGAATTACTAAATATCTTTTTTATCAATCTGAGATCTGCCTGACTCAAAAGTATAATTCATTTATGATTTAATTAATTAATGCAGACCAGGGCATACCAGAGCCAGCCTAACCGTGCCTCTGGTCTGTCTCTTGCAGGTTGTGGGTTGAACTTCCATAAGCGTTGTGTGTTTAAGGTCCTGAACAGCTGCAGTGGAGAGAGGAAGAGGAGGAGGTCCTCAGCTCTTAGTCTGACCTCAGTGAGACTGAACCAAACTGGACCCTGCTCAGACCGGACCAGAGCCACGGGCCTGGACCCAGAGGTCAGTGACAAGGTCCATTCTCTTATATTATATCTACATTTGACCTGCCCCCAGCTCAGTCTAAAACTACAGGGATACAGGAGAATGGGAGGGCTTCTGACACACAGGGATACTGGTTGAGTCCTGGTTGAGTCCTGGCTTAGTTCTGGTTCAGTCCTGGTTGAGTCCTGGTTTCGTTCTGGTTGAGTCCTAGTTTAGTTCTGGTTGAGTCCTGGTTTAGTCCTGGTTTAGTTCTGGTTGAGTCCTGGTTGAGTCCTGGTTTAGTCCTGGTTCAGTCCTGGTTCAGTCCTGGTTTAGTCCTGGTTGAGTCCTGGTGTAATCTTGGTTGAGTTCTGACGTGGCACTGGGGCAAAGTGCTGGAGGGGACTCTATAGGTCTCATAGCTCTTGTAAAGTGGGTCAGTGTGAGGACAGGCCTCAGATGAGTCTATGAGGAATGGAAAACATTTATGAGCCAAATCTATAAATTGTGCATTCTAAATAGGGCCCTGAACCATACAGAATTGGTACTTTGCAGTGACATCACATCTGGGGTGATGTCACCTACATGATTTCTATGGTGGAATGTTCAGCAGTTATCATGGAGGCATAATGCACGCATTAGCAAACACAGCCAAAGAAAGATACAAAATGGATTTGAATAGCACATTTTCAGGAGCCTTTGGTCAATCCAAGCGTTCATGGTCCTCTTTAGGGGTTTGTTTTTCAACAAAAAGGTGAGAGAGACTTACTGAAAAACTGTTGACTTGTGACTGTAATGTTATTTGTTTATCGCCTGTTATAGTTCCAACTTCTTTATGGTCAGATTGTGTTCAAATTAAGCTCAGATTAAGTCTAACTTGAATAACAGATCTTGAGACAGAAAGATGCCTACAGTTAGTGTCACACCCCCAGAGAATGTTGATGACATCAGCTGCACAGTAACAATACAGGACCTTTCCTCTCTGTCTCTCTCAAAGCTCCCCCTGGTGGCTGCTGGCTGCAGGCACTCCTCTCTGTCTCAGCTCCCCCTGGTGGACAGAAGAGTGAAGGTTCCTCACACATTCTCCGTTCACTCATTCACTCGCCTGACTGTGTGTCAGCTCTGTCAGCGAGCACTCAAAGGCCTGTTCAGACAGGGCCTGCAGTGCCGAGGTAAGTCTGCTGTGTGCTGTCTGCATCTGATTATAAAGTGATATATCAAGAAGTGTGCGTTTGCATGCTAGTTGGTCTCTGAAAGTTGTGAAAAGTGCTTATAAACTCATTGCAGTGAATAATTAGGATGCTCTGAGGAAGTGAAGAATAACTTTGTACCACTGCAAACCATTTAAAATGAACTAAGTCTGTTTTTCACGTTTTTAAGACGGTAAAAATCGGGTACAGTGCCTTTAAATTGCGTTTTCCATTTTATTTTTCAGATTGCAAATTCATCTGTCACAAAAAATGTGCCACAAACACCCAAAGAGACTGTCCCGGAGAGATGGACCCCAGCGGAGGTGAGTCTGGACCAGAACTAGTCCAGGACCAGATAAGGACTAGGCTAGAACTCAGCCAGGACTACACCAGGACTGGACCAGGACTACACCAGGACTGGACCAGGACTAGACCAAGACTAAACCAAGATGAGCTCAGGACTAGACCAAGACTACACCAGGACTCAACCAGAACTTCCCCAGGACCAAACCATGACTAAACCAGGACTAAACCAAGGTCTCAAAGCCAAATTAGTGGTGTAGTGTAGTATCAACTGAACTTCACCTCTTTTATCAATGTTTGTTTCTCTTCTTTTTCTTTGCTTTTTCCTCAGATCACGACCTCCGGAGTCCAGAATCAGTCCTGGGTTCTGGTCTGGTCCTGGGTCTTGGTCCGGTCTTGGTGGAAGAGGGCCCTGACAACGATGGACTCGACTCAAATGGACCAGAGACAGAGGGACAAGAGGACAGCACAGACATCAGGTCAGAAATACTGTTAAGTCCTGGTTTAGTCCTGGTTTAGTCCTGGTTCAGTCCTTGTTCAGTCCTGGTTTAGTCATGGTTTAGTTCTGTTTAGTCCTGGTTTAGTCCTGGTTTAGTCCTGGTTCATCCCTGGGTTAGTCCTGGTTCTGACCCGGTCTCTCTCTGGTCCAGTCCAGTGAACATCCCCCTGATGAGGGTGGTACAGTCGGTGCGTCAGACGAAGCATCGGAGCTCTGCAGTGGTGAAGGAGGGATGGATGGTCCACTACAGCAGCCATGATAACCTGGTGACCATGACAACACAACACCGTTACCATGACAACACCACACCTGAACCACACCTACAGCAAACAACACACCCTATTGATACTTTGCAGCTCATCAACATTCCTTGGGAGTGTGATGCTAACTGTAGACACTGCTCTGTTTGAAACTCTGTTACTTAAGTTAAACTTTAATTTTAACACAATCTGACCATAAGGTACTGATTTAGCAGGAATTACGACATGAGAGCTGATTTGTGCTGTAAACAAGTCTCTCTCAACATTATAGAAGCTAGCTAGCATTAGTCAACAGTTATTTAGTTAATCACTCTCACCTTTGAATGCTCGGATTGATCATAGGAAAATGAAAACGTGCTGTTTAAATCCATTTTGTATTTTTTCATGAGTTGTTTCCTAATCTGTGCATGTGTGTCTCTGCAAAGTATCAATTGGGAAACTCGGGTAACACTTCACCCCCGAGCTGGACCCAGGTGAAAAAATCCAACATGGCCGCGCTCTGTGTGTGTGGATAATTTGATATGCAATATTAAAATGTTAGTAGCTCTTGTGTTATATTATGAAACAAAAACTGCACAAAGGCCGATGCCTGGTCTGCAGAAAGTCCAAATATTTCTTTTCACTAGCCCCCAAAATAAAGTTGTAAACCTGGAAAAACAGAAAATTACAGAACATTTAACTGAAGTCACAGCCAGTCCTGGTAACCATGGTTTCACTTTGTTTGTTTCAGAGGAAGAGACACTTCTGGAGACTGGACACGAAGAGCCTGACTCTGTACCAGAACCAGACCGACTCCAAGTTCTACAAGGTCAGGGCTAAACCAGGACTAAACCAGGACTGAACCAGGACTAAACCAGTACTAAGGACTTTCACTAATATTCCCTGTCTGTTTCCAGGAGCTGCCTCTGTCTGAGATCCTGAGGGTAAACTCCTCTGTGGACCAAAGCCCAGATCTAAACCAGCCTTCGAACTCTGGGACCAGATCGGGGTTTTCCCTGGTCACCTCTTCTGTGATCTACTACATTGTGGAAGACTCAGGAAGAGACCCGAGTCCAAAGTCTGGTTCAGATCCTGGTCCAGAGTTGCAGAGCTGGGAGAGAGCCCTGAGACAAGCTTTGCGACCAATCGCAGAGACAGAGAGACCAACCCAACAAGGTGAGTACAGACAGGAGCAGATACAGAGGAACAAAGCCAGGGGAGCAGAGCCAGGGGAGCAGAGCCAGAGGAGCTGAGCCAGAGGAGCTGAGCCAGAGGAGCCGAGCCAGAGGAGCTGAGCCAGAGGAGCTGAGCCAGAGGAGCTGAGCCAGAGGAGCTGAGCCAGAGGAGCTGAGCCAGAGGAGCTGAGCCAGAGGAGCTGAGCCAGAGGAGCTGAGCCAGAGGAGCTGAGCCAGAGGAGCTGAGCCAGAGGAGCTGAGCCAGAGGAGCTGAGCCAGAGGAGCTGAGCCAGAGGAGCTGAGCCAGAGGAGCTGAGCCAGAGGAGCAGACAGGAGCAGACAGGAGCAGAGTAGCAGAGCCAGAGGAGCAGAGCCAGAGGAGCAGACCCAGAGGAGCAGAGCCAGAAGAGCAGACAGGGAGCAGAGCAGAGGAGCAGAGCCAGAGGAGCAGACAGGAGCAGACAGTGGCAGGGACTGAAACAGATTAAGAGGATTTTCTGCTCCATTTCTCAGTTTTAGACTCATCTGAGAATTTCCTTTCATCCTTCCATTAACGGCTATTACATCTGCTCACACTTATAAAATATTCGTCCTGGTTCAGTCCTGGTTCAGTCCTGGTTTAGTCTGGCCTAGTTGTGTATTGATCGTTGCTTGTGTCCAGTATTGATTAAAAAGGTTTAATTCTGCTGTTTCACACTGACCACAGGAAGTACAGTGTTTTTAATGAACAATAACGGTTCACTCTTAGTACATTTGAAATTCATAAAAAACATTTGGAGGCAGAACTGTGGCAGAGTGGTGTAAAGCTGATTGACAGCTGTGTTAGCCAGTCAGACAGCTGTTCTCACTTCCTGCTCTGCCCCTCAGAGGAGCATTCCGAGGTCGGGTCTGACAGGTGCGATAGGTCCCAGGCGCAGCAGAGACAGGTGAGTATGACCAATGTGATAATTAACTGTGAACACAGACTCTCGATAAAGCACAAATACAAAAAAGTCTAATCAATTTGAAGAGAATTGCAGTAAAAAGTTGCTCTGTTAGTTTATATGATTTCTGGAGTACAGTTTTACAGTCAAAACATGGTCGCCGAAACTAGATTTAGGTTACCACAACGATGCGTCCTCCAGTTTTATTATTGATACTTTCCAGCTGTTTTCATTAACATTCCCTGGGGGTGTGATGCTAACTGTAGGCTCTGCTCTATCTGAAGCTGTTACTCAATTAGACTTTAATCTGAGTTTTATTTTAACACAATCTGACCATAAAGAACTGACTTAGTTGGAACTACAGCAGCTGAGCTGATTTGTGCTGTTAAACAAGTCCCTCTCAAATAACATTACAGTCACACGCTAGCTAGCATTAGCCAACAGTGAGACACTTTCACCTTTTTATGTAAAATCAAACTCCTAAACAGGACCATGAACACTCGGATTGATCACAGGAAAATGAAAATGTGCTGTTTAAATCCATTTTGTAGTTTTTAGACAATCTAAAAACATATTTGTCAGTGTTTGCTAATGTGTGCATTGTCACCATGGTAACTGCTGAACATTCCGCCATAGAAATACATGCAGAACATCCCCAGCATGATGTCACTGCAAAGTACGAACAGCTAATTTCTTGACCCTTGTTTGTGGTTGTGCGTTGCTCAGGACATCAGCTCTGTGTACCAGATCTTCACTGACGATGTCCTGGGCTCAGGGCAGTTTGGGGTCGTTTATGGAGGTGAGTTTTTTATACATTTATTCTTCAGTAAAACTACAGCAAAACTTCACAGACTTTTTCTGTTACCAGGGAAACACAGGGAAACAGGACAAGATGTGGCAATTAAAATCATCGATAAACTGCGCTTCCCAAACAAAGAGGAGAGTGAGCTGAAGAACGAGGTGGCCATCTTGAAGGTACTAATACTAATGATACTATACTGCTACTGATATTACTACTACTACTACTGATGATACTACTACTAACACTGCTACTACTACTACTGCTGCTGCTGCTGCTGATGCTACTACTACTTATCATAACTATTGTGCAATCAGCGTTTCAGTTTTATCTAAAATAGCTAAAATCTGGAACAGTCTTCAGATGTGAGACAATGTTTAAATCCAGGCACAAAATGCTAAATGAAGGTTTAAAGAGTCAGAAAAATGTTTTCCTTGTGCGTAAACTGTCTCTTTATTTTGGATGGAGTTTCCGTGCAGATGACATAGGCAGAGGGATTTTGTTTTCCACTTTTCTGCACAAACTACAATTTAACTGAAGTAAAACTATCATAAATATTTAGCACAGGTACTATTTACCAAACCAAGTCAGAATTTAAAAAAAAAAACCCACATATGGGCTTTAATCTAATGTGTTTTCAGACGGTACAGCACCCCGGGGTGGTGTCACTCCAGTCCATGTTTGAGAGTCCAGAGAAGGTCTTTGTGGTGATGGAGAAACTTCAGGGCGACATGTTGGAGATGATCCTGTCCAGTGAGAAAGGCCGGCTCCCTGAACGCACCACGAGGTTCCTCCTCACTCAGGTTAGACCATGAACCCACCACCGGGTTCTTCCTCACACAGGTCAGACATGTAGACACCACCGGGTTCCTCCTCACACAGGTCAGACATGAACGCACCACCAGGTTCCTCCTCACACAGGTCAGACCATAAACACACCACCGGATTCCTCCTCACACAGGTCAGACCATAGGCTGTATATATAAATGGACATAGCTAAGCCGGTAGCTGCTGCGTTCCAAATAGGAAGTGAGCATGAGTGCTCTATTGGCTCTGGCTCCAATGAACTTTCTATGTAAAAAGCGTGGCCCCTCTCTCTGTGACTGCTGCTGTCAGGATCCTGCTCTACTACTCGCAACAGTAATCTTTGGGGAAATGGACCTTTCAGGCTTTGTGATTGGATGAGCTAATGTGACTCATGGAGCCCACCGTGGCAGCGCCTCATAGAGGTGGCAAACCTGCACTCTGCACTGGCGGCACACCAGTGTGCTCTTGGCTGAGCACTCCATACACATGACCGCGTCCTGTGTGCACAGGCCCTTAATGTGGCACCATGGGACAAAAGCACAGAATGTCTCTTTAATGGAGACTGGGACACAGAATCTCACTCTTGTATTTTATCCCATGTTCCTCCTCAGATCCTGGTGGCTCTGAAACATCTGCATTCTAAAAACATCGTTCACTGTGACCTGAAACCAGAGAACGTCCTCCTGACCTCCTCTGACCCTTTGCCCCAGGTCTGTATTTGGAATAAACCAGGACTGAACCAGGACTGAACCAGGACTGAACCAGGACTAAATCAGGGCTAGGACTAGACTAGGACTAAACCAGGACTAAAGCAGGCCTTCTCCCCCTTCTCTTAGGTGAAGCTGTGTGACTTCGGCTTTGCTCGTATCATTGGCGAGCGTTCATTCCGCCGCTCGGTGGTGGGCACGCCGGCCTACCTGGCACCTGAGGTGCTGAGGGGGCGTGGCTATAATCGCTCTCTGGACATGTGGAGCGTGGGAGTGATCCTGTATGTGAGTCTGAGCGGAACCTTCCCCTTTAATGAAGACGAGGACGTCAACGAACAGATACACAACGCCGCGTTCATGTATCCGAGCAAGACTTGGAGAGAGGTGTCCAGACCGGGTACGTGCCCAGGGGGAGGGGCCAGAGCGGGTACATGCCCAGAGGGAGGGGCCAGTACGGCTATGTGCCCAAGGGGAGAGGCCAGAAAGAGGAGGGAGGGGCCAGACAAGGTACAGTATGTGTCTAAGCAAGGGGTATAGGGGAATAGGGCGCCGCCATCGTCATTTGGGTTGTGTTATTTTGCATGGGGCCGATCTTGACAGTAAATCAGTTCTATAGAGATAGAGCCGTTTTAAAGCCTCCAGAGAATCAGTGCAGTGTGATGTATTGGTCACATGAACATTGAACATTTTACACAAATCAGCACTACTTTATATCAGATTTTAGCGGCAAAACTTTTCTCAAATTCTCCATTGAAATGAATGAGAGTCCCACTTAACCAGAAGTGCCTCCCCGAAGAAAGGAGCATTTAGAGGCAAAAGTGGGCGGGGCCAAATAAGCTCAATAGTGTAAAAAAACATGTTTACAATTGTAAACGGCACTGATCATCTCACTAACACAGTTCACCTCCTAAATGAAACCAAGATATATCTGTAATAACTGAAGACAAGATGAACGTTCACACAAATCATGGTCCTGCTGCGTCCTTTTTGTGCTGCTCAAATAAATCACACATTTTATCAGTTTAAAAACGTCTTCTTTATTTTTGTTTTTCTCAACAGCGATCGACCTGATCTCGAGTCTGCTCCAAGTCAAAATGAGAAAGAGACTCAGCGTCGACAAGACCCTCAGCCACCCCTGGCTCCAGGTACAGACCCAGTCCTGGTTTAGTCCTGGTTTAGTCCTTGTTTAGTCCTGCTTCAGTCCTGCTTCAGTCCTAGTTTAGTCCTGATTTAGTCATGGTCTTGTCCTGGTCTAGTCCTTGTCTAGACCTGGTTTAGACCTGGTTTAAGCTTGGTTTAGTCATGGTTTAGTGCTGGTTTAGTCCTACTTTAATCCTAGTTTAGTCCTGCTTGAGTCCTAGTTTAGTCTTTGTTTAGTCCTGGTTTAGTCCTTGTTCAGTCCTGATCTAGTCCTGGTTTAATCCTGATCTCTCTGTGTTGCAGGACTATGAGACATGGTTGAACCTGAGGGAGTTCGAGCAAAAGTTTGGACAGAGATACCTGACCCACGAGAGCGACGACCAGAGATGGGACCAGTACAGAACTAAACCAGGACTGAACCAGGACTGAACCAGGACTGAACCAGGACTGAACCAGGACTGAACCAGGACTGAACCAGGACTGAACCAAGACTGAACCAAGACTGCACCAGGACTGAACCAAGACTGAACAACCAAGATCGAACCAGGGCGGAACCAGGACTGAAGAATCAGGACGGAATGAGAACTGATCCAGGACTAAACCAGGAACAACCCTGGACAAGTGGAAGTGAACCAGGAACAGCAACTGCACTGAGGAATCATGGGAAATGGGGTTTCTCACAAACAAACATTTTTTCATGTATTTTGTTTATTTATTTTTAATAAATGAACCTGTGTTTTTGTAAGATAAAGTGGCTTGGAGTCTTGTTTGTCCTGGACACTTGGAGCGTGGGGGGGTTGGAACAGACTAACCCCAGGACAGGGCTCTCTCTCTGGGCTTCCCTCTCAGGTTTGGCCCATTTGGCTCAGACACGGTTCTCCTCAAGCAGAACTTGTTCAGTCTGTGTTGGGGTCTCATCTTAAGTACTTATGACAGGTTAGACTACACATTTTACTAAAACATAGCTCATTTAATTTTCCCAAGTGTAACAATTTTATCAATTTTATCAAATTTTACTTCCTGGTTGGACAGGGGCAGCAGATGTGATATATGCACAGATAATTCCATAACTGTTACCAAGCAGCCGTAGCATTAAAAAGGGTCAAAGGTCATCTAATTTAAACAATATATTATATATATAGTTATGCTTTGACAAATAAAAATAAATGACAACACCTTTATTTAGTTAAATTAAGATTTAAAGTGTCAGAAAATGTCTTCCTTGTGCCTAAACTGTCACTGTGTTTTGGATGGAGTTTTCTGTGCTAATGACATAGGCAGAGAGATTCTGTTTTGTACTTTTCTTCTCAAATTTTTCCACAAACTGCCACTAAACTGATTTAAAACTATGATGAATAGGTAGAGGTACTATCCACCACACAAAGTCACATTTAGAAAAACACGAAAAGTGGTCATATGCACTTTAAGTGTATTTGAGCTCTGTGAATCCGGCCACAGGGAGCGGGGCTGGCCTTTGGGTTTTGTCCAGGTTCAGTCCGGTCTGTGGTCTCGGTCTCTGGACTCGACTCAGGGGCAGGACTCCAAAGAACTGGAACCTCTCTCCCATGTGCCCCGGGTCCATGAGAGTATGGTAGGAGCGCAGCAGCTGAGAGCGAGAGGCCAAGTCTGGACAGTTCTTCAACAAAACCTGAGACAGCGTGAAGCGTTAGTTTGGTTAAATAATCATTTTTAGAAGACTCTGTGGCGGCTTGGGCCAGAAAATGGCCACTTCAAGTCCTAACACAGTTCTGATCTAGTATCAACCCAATTTAGTCACAGGTTTTGTCCTGGTTTAGTTCTGGTTTAGCCCTTGTTAAGTCCTTGTATAGTCCTGGTTCAGTCCTGATTTAGTCCTGGTTCAGTCCTAGTTTAGACCTGGTTTAGTTCTAGTTATGTCTTGGTTTAGTCCTGGTTTAGACCGGGTTCAGTCCTAGTTAAGTCCTCTTTCAGTCGTAGTTTAGTCCTCTTTCAGTCCTAGTTAAGTCCTCTTTCAGTCGTAGTTTAGTCCTCTTTCAGTCCTAGTTAAGTCCTCTTTCAGTCCTAATTTAGTCTTGGTTCAGTTCTAGTTTAGTTCTAGTTCCTTACCTGCAGTCTTGCGTCGATGCCCATATTTCGGAGGAAGCTGTTTTGATTGACAGGTCCCACACAGGCCACGCCCCCTGCACACCTGCGCAGGTAACTGAAGTCCACATCTGCTGTGAGGTCAGCTGACCCCGGGGAGGTCAACACGTCGTGGAGCTGGTGACTTTTGAACCCCTGCACACACAGGACATGTGACTACTGTGGGGTTGAACACAGATTCCTTCCTGATTTACTATGGCAATAATGCAATTCAAATCAATGTATGTTATGTTTTGAATGGAGAAAGGTCCTCACAATGCGTCAACACAGAAAGGAATCATCTGCTTGAAACCCATGAATATTCTGGTTTTAAAAGGTCCTGTATTATGCAGAATTCACTTGTGAACTTTTAGTCATGTTGGAATGTTGTTACCTCGTCAAAAACATACCTGGAGCTGTGTTTTGTTTCATTCACACATGTTTGAATAACCCTTTACTATTAGTCTGTCTACAGCTCCAAAGCTCAAAATGCTCTGTTTCAAGTTAACCACTATTTTTTACAATAGAGATTGGCAAGTTCCGGGCTGAAATTATCCAAATGATTCTAGTGAAGATGTATGGAGTTTAAAAACACAGTGGAGCACTTCCTGTATTATCACATGACATCACAAGGTTGTGAGTGTTTTCTGTTTTTGTTTCATTCACATATGTTAAACATGTCTGAATGAAACAAAACGCAATGTTTGTGATGAAGGAACAACATTATAAAACAGATCAGAAAACAGCGTAATATGCCCCTTTAAACTCCTATTTAAACCTGTGATAGAACAGTTTATAATTAGCTGCAGATAGCACAGTCTGATTTTGTCACAAAGTGCTGCTTTTACAATATAGTCTTTGGGAATAAAAATAAATATTTATACTGTCACTTAAAACATTGGACCCACAGCTTTAAGCCTTGGTTTTCCTGTATTATAACTAAATAGTGATAAATAATCTGTATAGAGAATGCTTTGCCTGGCCCTAGTTATCCACAGGTTGGATTTATGTGACACCATAACATTGCAGTCTGCCCAAAGTTTAAACTGAGCTAAAGACAGGTCAGAGTTCTATGGTGGAATTTACTTTAAAGGGGGGTATTAGGCAAAATATATATTTTTTTACTTTCTACCATGTTATAATATTGTTCCCTCATCAAAAACATGCCTGAAAAGGTTTTTAGATGTCATCCATGCATTTTTTTAGTATTTTAGCGATCTCTCCTGGGCTCTATTCGAATCCTCCTTATGGTTAGCTGTAAGATTCTGTACAAGGCTCCGCCCACAAGCCTACGTCACCCATGCTCCCACACGACAATTCTCCATAAAAAAAAAACATGACACAAACAAACAACAGTACAACAGCTTCACAAGCCCAACACGATGTGCAGTAGTTTCATTAGTGGGATGAACACTGATTGTGTTGTGCTAGTGCTCTGAAGGAGTGGCTTAGCGCGGGGAGTAAAGGAAGTGGGGACTCAGAGCATGAAAAAAAAGCATCAAAAAGTGAAACTTATAAAACATGTGACTATGTTGTTGGCTGTGAATATAGCATTTTCAAAACAATAAAAGGAAATATGGTGATCTAAATATGTTATGTGTTAGCAGTTAATACCCCATAGAAGTAAAATACCCCCTCTTTAATACCCCATAGAAGTAAAATACCCCTCTTTAATACCCCATAGAAGTAAAATACCCCCTCTTTATCTTTTGACTGTGAAAAAGGTATAACCTGGGTTTTGGTAATATCTCTGTAACATGTGATAGATTTGCCATAGTCTGTGAGAGGAGACTTTACTCTGAAGGTGTCGGTCTTGGTCCCATCGTGCCCGTAGTCTGCGATAAGAGCGGCGCCTCCCATTTCAGTGATCCTCTTTGACAGGTGCTGCATGACCACGCCCCCTTCTGGACACACCTCCAC
>KN484818.1:5014-24880 GCA_000787095.1 Periophthalmodon schlosseri
TACAGAGATCGAGCCAATCGGAGTAATACCACGCAGGATACACTGGAGATACGTTGACGATCTGGCGGCGTGTGTAGGGATCCTCAGCTCCTTTGTTTTCCAGAGGTGCCGGCATGATTGCAGATCCGCCGCAGGTGTGTAGTGGGTGGTGCCAGAGTCTCCGCAGCACAGAGAACACAAAAAAACCCCAAATCCTGCCATTTTCTCACATTTTTATATAGGGCTTTTTCACCTTCAAGGCCCTCAAAGCACTTTACATCAAGAAACCACTCACCCATTCACACTCACATTCATACACCAGTGTACGCAGACGGAATTTGAACCATCAACCTTCGAATCAGTGGACAAACACTCTACCAACTGAGCTACTGATGACGTTTCCTGGATTTCTGTTTTCACTTTAACACCAGTTACTGTCACTTTAAACTGTACTTAGCTTTTCCGCTGTTGTTCCGCGCAACTGTATATTTTGTATTTATATATCAAAGTCTATTTTTTACCTCATTTTAATGGATGCCCTTATTTTTTATTTAATTTGATCATAGTTTATATTATCATTCTCTGTTAAATGATGCACCATAACGCCGAAGCAAGTTCCCAGTTTGTGTTCGCTGACGATAAAACTGATTCTGATTCTGAACTCATGGTAAACGGTCACATTTTTATATAGCGCTTTTCCACCTTCTAGACACTCAAAGCGCTTTACATCAAGGAACCACTCATCCTTTCACACAAACATCCATACACAAGTTACTACAGTTTAGAAGCTTTCACATACTTACCTCCTATCATCATGAGGAGCTGCGTAGTAGTAGCAGCAGCAGTAGTAGTAGTAGTAACCGTCTTTGTCTCTGTAACGGCATCATGTTTTATAAATGTCAGATAATAGCGTTCATTTTACGCCATCAAACTCATCTAATACAACTCCCTGTACATTGCTTTTTCCCATTGACAGCCTATAATAACATATCCCCTACTGATAGTCTTTTTAAAGTGTTGTGAACATCTGGACCTGCCACTCAAGGCATCTCCTGGGCTTAAGCTAACATCTGTACGCGCCACTAGCCACCCGAGCCGCCGCAACCGCAACATCTGTCGCTTTTAATGCGCCGTATGATTGGCAGGCGGTGGGAGGCCAGGTCGCGGCGCGCATATCAACAGCTCGCATTGTTTTTTTTATACTGGGTTGCAGCGAACGCCCGAAAGGTCAGGGAGGTAGCTTGTGACCTGAATGTTTGCTGATTTTACAAAGGGGATACGTAATAGAAAGGAGCATATGAAGACGAAGTGAACACAAAGCTTACAGCCGCGGATTGTACATTTTAAAAGAAGGTTGGTGAAATTGGGTAACCTTGGACAACAGTACGCTGGAAAAATCATTTTTCATTTTGAAAGCAATAGATAGCAACAAACAAGAGGAAGCCAGATAGAGATAAAAATATCACAGAGCTTCAATATCAGTGTTTGGTGTCAACAACTGCAGGGCTCATGGGGTCAAAGTCGTCTTCTGTTTTATTGCAAGGTTTAGCAGAAATACTGTATGCATCAGATACTGGACTGACGTGGCAAAATGTATTTAATTATTGCTGAAAAAACTTGCAACCTGAACTGAAGTTACACGTTGGATGCCCTTTTGATGGATGGAGTGAGCAGGAGGCAGGACATCTGTTATATGACTCCAATGATAAAGGCAAAAATGTATGTTTGGATGTGTTTTCATTCACTTTTATTTGTCTCATCGACGTATCTCTGGAATTACAAAATATATTTTTGAAGAGATTGGTAAGTGGTCACATTTTTATATAGCACTTTTCCACCTTCAAGATACACCAGTCATACACAATCATACACCAGTGTACGCAGAGACTGGGGTTGAGGTGGGTTCAGTGTCTTGCCCAAGGACACAACGACAGCATTCATCTGTGGGAGCTAGAATTGCGCCGCCAACCTGCGGGTCAGTGGTTCTGACTGCTCTACCAATGATGTTTATGTCAAGAGCGGGATTCAAAGCGCTAACCATCACCAAAGTGTTTTTTTTTATGACCAACGGTGATACCACTTGTTTAAAAACCGCAGCAACCAATGGATAAGCTCCGCAAATATTTTTAGCCAGATATGTAAGGCAGATTTTGATAATTTCCCCCAAATTATATGACGTGAAAATGCAATCTGCAAACCCTTAAATTAGCTATGTAGTCACATTTTATACAGTACCCCCTTCACTCAAAACTGTTCAAATATCCTTTTAGTCAGGTGGTCACCCAAGCCATCATACTAGCTTGTGTTGGAGATGTAATCCTGATAGCTGATACGCTAAAAAGTGCCTAATATTGGCCAATCGATATATTGACCTATCTTTATTTTTACACTGTATTGCTTAAACAAAATAGCATTGAGGTTGTGCGTGGTCAGTTTCTTCTACAACAAAGGGCCATGTTTGCCAGGGGATATTGGCGAGTTAAAAGTGGAACGCTACTGGCCTTTGCGTACACGGCCCACTTCAATTTTACCCAATTATCTAACCCAAGAATTGAGCACGGGGAAGAAGTTGCTCAAACTTGGCCTCAACTTCCACCAAGTTACAGGTCTTGACTTGTATTTAACAGAGCACATAATCTCCTATTGTCCAAAGTTAGTTCCACAAATTACATTGAAAGAAGTGTGGACATAATCTTCATCCCCTCTCCCCACCTCCTCCTCTTCATTTTCCTTTTTCATGCTCCAGCAACTTCTGGAGTGCCCTCAAATTAATCAGGGTTTTAATGGAAGCTGGTTAAATATTCAAATTCAATCATGAGTTGCTTAGCACATCTTGAGCTGGCCTTCTCTGTGTGAGGTGAGCAAAGCCACTGGGGCAAACACATTAGCATACAGACAGACTCGGGCTACGCGGCTTAAAGTTTGGGAAAGTTCGGAGAATACGCTAAACAAGTTTCAACGCGCAGTCATTTCCAGCATCATTAGTCATGTTTAGATTGTTTGAGAAAAAGTTGATCCGCCTCATTTCGTAGAGACATCATGGACGGAAAACAAGCTTTCCAATAGGTCATGTCCAAAAGCAGTACTTCACTTGTCTGAGTTTTTGCACAAAATGTCTTCCACAGTTCTGTCCATAGACTGTGTATACAAATGGACATAGCTAACCTGCTAGCCGTCGGCTCTGGCTCCAATTCACTTTCTATTGATAAACTGTCGCCTCTCTCTGCGTAGCTGCTGCTGTCAGGCTCGTCATTTTATTCATAAAATATTCGTATTAATCCATGCTACATGATCCTGGTGTTTTTATTTGGCTATTTTGTTCATAACTCAAGATATGAACATTAGTAACAGACTAATGAGGTGCTTTCTTGGCTCCCGCGACAGGTTTGATTGACCGTTGCTAAGCGCCCGCCCCCTGCTAAACCAGTGCTGTGGGCGGAAAGGGGCATTACCTTCAAAAGCCTCGCTCCGGATTGCATCTTTGGTTGCTAGGATACCCACGGTCGGAACTCCGCTCCAAATTCATCCCTATAACTGCTAGCCTCAACGAGCTTTATTTGGCAGGAGGTGAACGCTATGGGTGACGTCACGCTCCCTTAGCCCACTTCTTTATACAGCCTGTGGTTCTGTCATATTTCCTTCATTCGTGTGCTGTTTGTGTTTCAATTTCCACTTCTTCCTTGCAATATGAAGACGATATTAAAACCCAGTAACCCAGTTATCCAAATCTATGCTGTAAAGTCTAATTTCCTGATTCCTGATTCAACTTAACCTACACTTTGCCCTTTATTTATGAACATCTTGCACATTCAAATTAACCAAATTCCATTCCATTTAAAGGTCCTATATTAAGCAAAATTGACTCATCTGAGCTTCAAGCCATGTTAGAATGTTCTTACCACCTCAAAAATATACTCGGAGTTGTGTTTTGTTTCTGTTCACGTATGTTAGAGTAATCCTTTGTCTGTCTACAGCTCCAAAAGCTCAAAATGCTCTGTTCCACCTTGTGATGTCATGAAGCGGTAGTTTTCAAGTTAACAGCTACTTTTTTTGTAGACATTGGAAATATCAGGTCGAAAATTATCCAAATTATTCTAGTGATGGAGTTTAAAAACGCAGTAGAGCGCTTCCGGTATTATCACATGACATCACAAGGTGGAGTGTTTTCTGTTTGAGAGAAGAACCTAAATATGCAGGGTTTGTGTGTTAAACTCACGTGAATGAAACAAAACACAACTCCAAGTATGTTTGTGAGGAAACAACATTATGACATAGATCAGAAAATAGCATAATATGGGCCCTTTAAATGTTATAATATCCATAAATTGTGGCCAATGCAACCACCAGCAACACACACACCACATATAGAAAGAGAAAGCACATGAGGGAGTAATAGGATGGATGGCAATGGGCCTAACTTTGAATAATGTCTATTTTCATTCAATATAAAGATGCATCTAGGAAAAGCTGATCTTACGTTGTAATGATTCATTCTGGACCAATGGAAATATAAAATGGCTGAACTCTTTGACTACAGTCTCATTGGAGTCTGAGACTGGGACCAAATGAAGATCTGTGGAGCTCTAAAAATAGCTTGGTGATAAATCAGACCACAGTGTAGATGTGTAGTATGTCCTGTATGGTGCCTTTGTGCAGGGGAGGAAATAATTGAGTTATAAAATACATTGTTTACGCAAGTGAAAGTCTAACTAAGTAGTGTGACAATCCAGAATTCAAATGATTTGAGTAAATATGGGTAATTCTTGGTGTTGCAATGGACTTACATATTTACAGAGATATGGAGACCGTGTGATATAATAAAAAATGTGCGTCTGGATAAAAATAGCTTTCCTTTTGACAAAAGCGCATCCTATTTTCATAAAAAATGCACACAGTCCGTGCCATTAGTCATCTATAATATAGCGCATACAATGAGATATACACGAATAATGTGTGTATCCATGGATACAGCCGCATGGGAAACATTTGCTCCTGAACCAAAAATTGAAGTTGAAATAAGCAGATCATTCTTCATATATGAAAGGTTTATGGAAAAATAATCCAGTGCTAATTTGGTTACATAAATCCATGATGCTCAGAATTCTGATAACATCTCTGAGTATCGCTGTTATGTAATAAAAACTTTACTCTGATGTTATTGTCGACATACAGAACATGTTACCTTTGAGGTCTGGGAATTCTTACAGTGTTGCTCAAGTGACTTTTATCTTTAGGACTCAAAAAGACACCACTGGCAGATCTATCCTATACTTGAGCATTCCTTTTAGACATTTCTGTTCCATATGATCCAACCACAAAAACAAATGCCATGTTCCCCCTATAGGATTAAAGCGTACCATTTGTACACCATTTGCCCTTCTTGATGATCACTGAACTTTTAAGCCTTCGTCAAAATGTCCTACAGCTCCCAGTGGTATTCTCGAACCGTTTAAACGTCCAACAACCTCCAAGCTCCGTAACAATATTTCACCATTGGCTTTAAGAGTGGAGCGCCCTTGTCATCTCAGGGGGGAGTGCGAGTGGGGAGTGGAACAGTCACATTCAGAACGACCGAGGGCAACAGCAGGGGACGGGAACAAAACAAAATGGCGCCCTTTACCGTTCATCATTACTTCTCGTTTTATTGACCTTGGCGATTGTAAAAGACATGGATCGGATCTGGGATGCTTTTGTGCGACAACGACTCATCTACAAGTGATTACCGGGGCCATTGTATGAGGCAGAGGGCCGTCCTGATATTATTATGGGACATATCAGCTGTCAGGGATATTGATGTTTCCATGGAGGAGAATGCGCTCGGCCTTTGTGTGCGGAGGCAGCTGCGGGGCGACTGGTGGAGTGTAGGTAGATCTTTGTAATCAAGTGTATAGAGATAACAGTGTACAGACTTATTCTTAGCATGTTGATGGATGTATTCAATAAACACGTGTTTACAGTCAATGAGTTGGTAGGAAACACTAGTGAATCAATATCAGGGTGATTTAATTTAAAAGAAATGAAAGTTCAGCATTTTCTATAGCTGTTCATCTCTAACCCCCAATGGAAATAAGCAGAGAAAAACAAATTTTTAGATTACAAATTTAGAAAAAAAGATTTATTTTTTTTTCAAATGAAACAATAGTTATACACATATATGTTAGCTTTGCATCTAAAGAGTTCATTTGTAAAAAAAAAAAAAAAAAAAAAAAAAAAAAAAAAAAAAAAAAATTTTTCCCCAAAAAAAAGAGAAAAAAAGATTTTTTTTTTTTTCAAATGAAACAATAGTTATACACATATATGTTAGCTTTGCATCTAAAGAGTTCATTTGTAAAAAAAAAAAAAAAAAAAAAAAGCAAAACTTTTCCCCTAAGAAATGGAGCTCAACAGTGACCACCCACAGCCAATTCCGGAAGTAAATTTTTCATTCGTTTTTCGTTTTTCCCATAGACATTGCTCAGGCATAATCAGTTACATGGTGACAAATGAGCACAAGACCTATAATCGTATTTAAAATCTGTTTCTGAAACTTTATAAACGGCTTCTTTATTAAAACATTTAGCAGAATCTTGCATTTTAAATTTGCTTTTTGCACTTTAATCAACCGTGTTATGGATATTACTTCCTCTGTGATGCCTTTGAACGCTTAATATTTGAATTTTTCGAAAAGTCTACGGGAAAAAAATAATGGAAAATTTACTTCCGGAACCTGAGCAGGCAGACACTGTTGAGCTCCATTATGAGCTAAAAAAAATTATGGTAATTAGGAAGTAACAAGCTTACTGTAAAATAAACTAACAATTATGCGTGTTATATATTTTTAATAAAGTCAAGCTAATGAGATGCAAGAAAAGAAGTTTATTTCTTTTTTATGAGCTGCAAACTGAGCAAATTGGGATAAATGGGAGGCAATCATGTTTGCTGGCGGCCTTAACAACATCCGTGACAAAATAAAGCCTAACAACCCATGTACTCTCAGTGATCATTACATAATTACGCAATATTACATGCCGCAATGTGTAATTTATTGTCGGTTTCATTCCCAATTTGTCAGACTAAATGGGAACGTCGGGGGCAGGAAATTGCACGACACGGATATACAAGAGCTTTCATAAAGTGTAGCCGGTGCGTGTGTGTACGGACCCTCTCTCCTCTTCAGTGTCAGCAGGATTTTCCGGACACGTTGGACGGAGTCATTTGGAAAATCTCTGGGCTCTGGCAGTTCCACACAGAGGCCGCCGCTCGCAATTTGCGTGAAGTGCGCCGTGGTCATTTTGAGAAGGTGCTGAAGTAAGTCGTCGCGTTTGCATCGGTCTGGGGAAAGACGGCCTATTAGAGCACTCTAGATAATCACACAGGAAGCAGTGTCACTGGTTTTGGTGTATTTACCTCGTGTTCATTCACTTTCAACAGCGCCTACGGCAATGTAACACAGCTCAATGTAATCATAATAATGCATTACATTTTTATAGGGCTTTTCAGGCACTAAAAAACATTTTATGTGGTATCTATTCACTTTATTCCAGAAGTTGCCGTGGGCGCAGCCATCGTCATTTGGGTTGTATCTTTTTGCATGGGGCTGCCGATCTTGACAGCAAATAAGTTCTATACGGACTACGGAGCCGTTTGTAGATCTTGACACAAATAAGTTCTATACGGACTACGGAGCCGTTTGTATCATATTTTAGCAGCAAAACTTTTCTCAGATTCTCCATTGAATTTAATAGGATTCCCACTTAACCGGAAGTACCACCACAAAGACAGTGTGGTTTAGTAGCATTTACGGGGCAGAATAAGGTCAATTTATGAGGCCCTCTAGAATTCTAATATTTGCTTTTTTATGCACTTTTTGTCCTATTTTGGGTAATTTCTCAGTTAGAACTAGCCAGCTGTGACAATGGTGTTTTATACGCAGTTTAGTCCTAACACAGACCTGGAATAGCCTTATTATAGACCTGGTTTAGATCTGGTAGAACTTGGAAAACCAGGTGGTTTGGTGAGAAATGTTTGACTTTTGTCACTGTTTTGAGCTATTGTTGTTGCCACACCTGCCCTGGCAGTGATTGACAGAGTTATGACTGCCATTCTGCGCCAATGGCCTCTCCAACCACCACCACACACGACACACACCACATGTTCCAGTATGAACCCACCTATAAGGCCAGTTGTCATAAGAAACAATCATTCTTGACTTCCGGTGAAAATAAGGAAACGAGAATGCATTCAAAATAACGAACAGATTAATCTCTTCAAAAGGCCTTGATCGGAATCCAAAATTACCATGTTTTCTAATACATGCTACAATTCTTTATTCTGACAAGCAATTAGACAGACACGCCAATTTTAAGCTCATTAAAGTCTAGCCTCTGGGTCGAATAAATAAATATAGCCAAAATGCAGTGAATCAAGGGGGCAGGACATCACACCTGTCAGTCATGGAAATGCAAAAATGATTTGTGACGCTGTCGTGACGCGCTGATGGGCTTTCAAGGAAATTGCAGTCAGAACGAAATATATCATGCATTTATTTTATTTTCATTTTAGGGGTAGAATTCAGAGTTGATTGATGTTTGTTTATGGATATCCGATTAGATTTCTGTGATTTTACTCTGCATGTCCTCCCATTATTATAAGGGATATTGCCTTATAGACGTATAGACAATGGTATCTATTGATGAATGGTAAACTGTCGCATTTTTATATAGCGCTTTTCCACCGTCAAAGCACTTTACATCAAGGAACCACTCACCCATTCACACACGCATTCATACACAAGCGTACGCAGACGCTGGGGGCGAGGTGGGTCAAATGTCTTGCCCAAGAACGTAACGACCGCATTCATTTGTGGGAGCTAGAATCGCACCGCCAACTTGTGGGTCCACGGATCTAACCGCTCTACCAATGATGTTTATGTCAAAAGAGGGATTTGAACCGACAACCTTAGAATCAGTGGAAGTCTAGTTCTGCAACTAAGTACCATCGTCTCCAGGGAAATCTCACCACATATTGGCAATGTCCAAAACGGATTACAAC
This sequence comes from Periophthalmodon schlosseri, assembly GCA_000787095.1. NCBI lineage: Eukaryota > Metazoa > Chordata > Actinopteri > Gobiiformes > Gobiidae > Periophthalmodon > Periophthalmodon schlosseri. Next base: position 14,024 of record KN484818.1, read on the forward strand.
CAGCTATTAATAGAAGTAAGTAAAAGAGGATCAGCCTTTTCCCTTTATACATACAAATTTATGTTTACATATTGTTTTATTACTTTAGTGGTCCCCAGGTAAACACGGAAATTGTTCTTAAGGTTCTTGATAAAAATAGATCAGCTTGTATTACTGCTGCTTTTGTTTTCAATTCAGTGTTTCTTACAAACGTAATAGGCTTTGGATTGAGATCGGCAGTGACAGCAGCTCTGAGCCAGTTTTGCCTACTCCACATCTATATATGTGTCTGCCCCCGACTCAATTTAAGTTGAGGGACCCCCTTAGGTAATCACCAATCCCTCAAAAATCTCTCCCCTCCTCCCCTCCGAGGACAACAGCCGATCCACTGAAACCCATTACCAGACGTTGCCATACTGGATCCAAAATATGCACAAACTGTATCCATATATAGAGTGAGTGACCGAGCGGCTTACACTCTGTCAGCAGTGGGCAAAAGTCCAGCAGCGAGGCACCCTGCAAATTGTCTGTGATTACGGCGGTTTGGGGCCAAATGCAGTGGAGTAGAGTGGGAAGGGAAGAAAAGCTGGGAGACAGAAAGAGACGGCAATCAATAAAAGTCAGAGCAAAAGCATCAGGAAAAAAACAGCTTTCCGATCCATTGCTTCTTCATCTCAGTGCTTTTGGTTAGCTGCGCGAAATCAAAAGTGTTTGTTGATGGATGCAGGTTTTTAAAAGCAAAATACGGGTGCGAAAAGAAAAATCTGATAAATGGGGTTTTAGGAGACTATTGTCAAGCGTATTTTGAGATAGATTAAAGCCTTGTGTTTTGAGGGCAGTTTGGTGTAATTCGATTTTCAGTGCACTTTGAAGAGGCTGTCCAGCGGTGGCAGGGGAACTGGTTGCTAATAGTTGATACACTTGCTCTTTAAGACAGAAATGGTACCACGTCGCAATGAACACGTTTTCTCCGACGATCAAACCAAATTATTCCCACTGCTGTTTAACCATTGACGTTGTTGGGCCACAGTAGCTCAGTTGGTAGAGTTTATCCACTGACCCACAGGTTGGCGGTGTGATTTAAGCTCCCACAGATGAATACTGCTGTTGTGTCCTTGGGCGAGACACTGAACCCACCTCACTCCTCACTGTGAATGGGTGAGCGGTTTCTTGATGTAAAGTGCTTTGAGTGCCTTGAAACTGAAAAAGCCCTATAAAAAATCTGACCATATGTTGGCTGTATAGTTTATTTAATAAATGTGCATTGTGAAAAATTAACAACAGCAAAGCAAAAAATAAATCACAAACCGACATTCAGTTACAGGGATAGACTGTATAAAGAAGTGGACTAAGGGAGCGTGACGTCACCCAATTAAGAGCAGTTATAGGGACAAATTTGGAGCCGAGTTCCATACTTGGAATTCCGACCGCAAGTATCATAGCAACCAGAGAGCCAATCTGGAGCAAAGCTGTTGAAGGTAACCCCCCTTCCCGCCCGCACCGCTGGCTTGGCAGGGGGCGGGCGCTTAACAACGCTGTCAATCAAACCGTCTGCTAATGCTAACAGGAGCAACCTCGAGGAAAGGAGGCAGCTGATTTGTCTCTTATTAATGTTCATATTTTGAGTTACGGACACAATAGCAAAATAAAAACACCAAGATTATGCAGAGCGGGCCAAAACGAACATTTTAAGACCAAAATGATGATCCTGACAGCAGCATTTATGGAGAGAGGGGCGACGGTTTTCCAATTTAAAGTGAATTGGAGTCAATGGAGCCGGAAGCGCTCATGATCACTTCCTATTTGGAACGCGGCGACTAGCGGGTTAGCTATGTCCATTTATATATACAGTCTATGGTTACAGGTAAGCTCTGTGGAGAAGTCACCACGCTCACAAAAAGAATAAATGTTTTTCAAGGTATATTTGAGCAATTAAAACACCTGTATCTGACCGTGCATGCTATCTTAATAGGCTACAATATTGTGGAACATTCCGTGCAGGCGAGGCAACATCTCCATAACGAAAAACCTTTCAAGAAAAGTTACACAGTTCACTTTTAATAATGTTTTCAAATTCTGCCTGTAATCTGCCACGCGTATTCTTTTTGTGATCAACCAAGTTCAGTTGTTCTAAATGAAGCTTATGAAAGTATCACCACAGACGCCATAGTTTGACGTTTTAATCAAAGTGGAAAGAATCTCGGTTTTATTTCAATTTACACCTTGACAATCCAACGCCCGAAGGAACATCTGCCTTTGCTTTTACCAGCTTCACACTTCCACTGAGCCACTAATAAAATCCTCTTGTGAAGGGGGAAGACTGCTACAGGGCACTGAAAACTCCAGCTGGCTCACCTCCATATTGTGCATAAGAATGTCCCCGCAAATCACGGCCGCGTTGGTACAACAGTGTGACTTACGCAACAAAAGAATTCGACGCCCATCAATTTACTTTTTACAATTTTCTCCTCTGTCTGCATATTTTCTGCTGTGCCTTGCCGCCCTTGTCGCTCTGATTCCTTATCTGTCATTTGCGTTCTCATTGTGTCAGATGATTTGATTTGTTTCTCAAGGGAACGCGATCTACTTTTTTTTCCATCACCTCTTTTTTATCTGAATCAGAAGCTAGACTTTTATGTTGAGCTTCAGTCCAAACCGCCAAAGTGTAGTTTTCTTTTTCGTACTTTTAAGTGTGTTTGTCCCTTCGGGTTAGATAACAGAGTATTGATCTCTCATACATGTACATATGAAATTCACTGTGGACTGCGGTTTTCTGGCTCAAGTTCAAACAGCACCGCCTCCTTCCGAGCACAGAAAGGCATTGATTTTTATCTTCTCCTGAGCTCTTGTGGTGTGTGGAGCTGTGTGATATGGCCACACAGGTTAAAGGTGCACAGGTAGACGGCAGAGTATTTGGAATATTTTCACACATTACATGGTTATATTCCATATTACAATAAATTCAGTATTGACCAGGGTTTATTTACATTATTTTGGGTGTCAGCTTTCTGTGGATAGCGTGTGTGAATGAACGATTGGTGTAGGTCTGAGAGGCCACTGGTGCAGCCAATTCTATCAACACGAAATAATAATAAAAACTGTAGTGACCCCGGCATCCTGTTCTATACCTGAAGTCCCCGTATGGGCGACAGTAACTCAGTTGGTAGAGCGTTTGTCCACTGATCCGAAGGTTGGCGGCTCAAATCCCGCTCTCGACATAAACATCGCTGGTTGAGCTGTCACATTCACTGACCCGCAGGTCGGTGGTGTGATTCCAGCTCTCACAGATGAACGCTGTTGTTGTGTCCTCGGGCAAGACACTTAACCCACCTCGCCCCCAGTGTCCGCGTACACAGGCGTATGAATGTGTGTGTGAATGGGTGAGTGGTCCCTTGATGTAAAGCGCTTTGAATGTCTAGAAGGTGGAAAAGCGCGATGTAAAAACGTGACCATTTGCCATGTTTTCAGTAAGATGGAAGATGTCTGTATAATCCCTCAGTCGTCCAGGTCTGATCCATAGCAAAATAAAAATAAAATCTGTCAACTGGACAAATCGTTGTAGGAGTGAAGACGTTTCGCTGCTCATCCAAGCCGCTTATCCAGGTCTGGTCAGATTACTGATGGACACTGCCTTACATCTGTCTGAAGGGAGGAGCTAGCTACACTGAAACTCAAAACAACTATTGTTTACTGTTTCTGTTTGTAGGCTAGGTCTATTGTGTTACCCTAAGTGTGCACTGAGTCCTACTTAGCATAGTCATTCAAGCCCCTAATGAGTGATTTCACACCTATTATCATCCTGGCTAGTCCTCTTTGTTTTGCTTTGGGTCTGAGGATGGAGGTATAGAAAGGGGATTGATGACGTCTGAGGCCCCCATTCCTGTTCAAGGAAGGATTGTCTTTCCTAACAAAAATTGCTTCTTTAACTCCCCTCTCAAACCATTTCTTTTCTTTGGCTAAGATCTGTACCTCACTGTCTTCAAAGGAGTGGTTAGTGGCTTTGAGATGGAAATGTACGGTGGACTGGGGTCCCGAGGAGCTCCTCCTCAGACCCAAAGCAAAAAAAAGAGAACAAAGACAACAACAGGGCTAGCCAGAATGCTAATAGGTGTGAAATCACTCATTAGGGGCTTGAATGACTATGCTAAGTAGGACTCAGGCACAGTGCACACAATAGACTTAGCCTACAAACAGAAACTGTAAACAATAGTTGTTTTGAGTTTCAGTGTAGTTGGCTCCTCCCTTCAGATAGATATAAGGCAGTGTCCACCAATAATCTGACCAGAACTGAAGAAGCGGCTTGACTGAGCAGTCTTCACTCCTACAACGATTTGTCCAGTGGATAGATTTTATTTTTTTCTTTAGCAATAAGATGGAAGGAAATAAAATCGTGCCTGTATACACATGAGTACTAAATATACTTTTAAAACTTTGCACCCCAAGTCTCTGTCTCTAGACTCCCTTTCCACTCCACTGACAAAGGCTTCATAAACAATCCCCAACCGCTAATTATTACTGCTCTGACAACAGCGTGCAATAAATTAGCAGCCGGCTAATGATTTCCCAGTGATTCTGATTGTGTGTGAAGGAGCATGGAGCGAAAGAATTACGGGAAGCACTTGTGTTTTTTTTGTTTAAGTCGGATCCATCGGCTGCGTGTTTGTATCATTTATTGCGCTCGCCCCCACATGGAGAATGGCAGCAAATGACTGAGCAATCACGGCACAGGCGGCACACTGCGATACTGGAAGCACACTGTTGCTGCCTGCGAAATCGAGATCATTAAACAAGGGCTGGATTTTATTTCCAATTTAACAGCGTCGTTAAATCAGCGGACATCTTTGTGCAAAATTCCCATGAACCAAAAGAGACATATTTGTGAATAAATAAAGGATTCACGAACACATACAAAGCCAAATAACGCCCGCTCTCTCAATTGTATCGCTACAGTGTAATGGTATTGTTGAGTTTCCCACTGCAAAGCAATCTAGGCGATAAAATGGCACTAGTGGTGACAAAACACTGCTGTTTAAAATGTTGCATACACTGGTTCTATGTTTAATCATGACCGTGTTACTGGGTCTCTGCAGTTTAGAAGAAGCGTATTTTTCCTGATGCTCAAACGTGATTGACTACTTACAAATATGCACCGAGGGTAACTTAAAGGGCCTGTATTACACTATGTTGTGATCTATGCTATAATGTTGTTTCCTCATCAAAAACGTACCTGGAGTTTTGTTTTGTTTCATTCACGCATGTTTAACACACAAATCCTGAATATTTAGGCTGAGTTCTCTCAAACAGGAAACACTCTGTTCCACCTTGTGATGTCATGGTAGTCCAGGAAGTGCTCCACTGTGTTTTTAAACTCCATACACCTTCACTTCATTTGGACGATTTCAGTCCTGGAATTGCCAATCTGTACTGAACTGAAGGTAAAAGGTAGCTGTCAACTTGAACACTAACGCTTCATGACATCACAAGGTGGAAATAGAGCATTTTAAGTGAGAAGATGTAGACAGACTAATAATCCAGGATTAGTCAAACGTGTGAATGAAACAAAACACAACTACGGGTATGTTTTTGAGGAGGTAACAATATTATAACATGGCTTTAAGCTCACAAGAGTCCATTTTGTGTAATCCAGGACCTTTAACACATCTGATACTGTTAACTTACCACTTCATCGGGTAGTCAGACACTCCTGTGCTTTGTTATTTTTTGTTTTGACAAGGCCCCATTTTTGAGAATCTTGAAACACTATGTACTGTACAAAAATAGAAAAGTATTACAATCGTTCATTACTGCTCCTTTTTCTGGGAATATTCACATACATTGACTTTTCCTCTAGGACCCATATTATGTTGGTCTGCTGCATATTGCATTATGTGGATGGCTTTTGTGTGTTGATGCCAATGGTACAAAGGCCGTAAAAATAGGAGTGCAGTGGCTCTCACACACAATGATTTATTCAGATTCGGAAGCAGGGCTTGCAGGGCACTAACATGTCACTAGGCATTTTTAATGTGCGGTGGCTTTAGACTGGAGAGAAGTGTTTATTTATTCACTAAATGTTTCCACAACCACATGCAATGCAGTGCAGTTTTAAAGACTGTGTTCAAGATGGGAGAATACACAGACTACCATGACCTGTGGGAAGATAATATCTGTTTACCTTTAAGGAAAGCTTGCTGCGTGCAACTTAAATCATTTATCTTCATTAAAATCATGTAAAATGTACTTCACATTAATTACAGAGATTTGACTCTGAGTGTAAATGGTCACATGGTAAACTGTTACATTTATACAGTGGTGGAAAAAATACTTTTACTGTACTTAAGTAAAAATACAGATACAGAAGTAAAACATCACTTAAGTAAATGTGGCACATGAAAAAAATCTACTTAAGTAAAAATATTAAAGTATTTGTTTAAAAATGTACTTTAAAAGTAAAAAGTAAAGGTATTTCACACAAGTGTTAATTTGTTAAAGTTAAATGTGTTGATACTGATTAAACAATGATACATATTTTGGTCAACAGTTGCAATACGAATCCATTTCTTATTTTTTCTTATGAATTTTGTGTATTTATTTCTGTTTGCTCAAAGCCGAAGCTTGAACTCAAAAACTTTAGTCAGGATGTTACCACAAACATGGTAAAAATAACCCCTCAAATTCTATGAAAAGTGCTTTTAGACTTTTCAGTCCAGTTCAAAAATGTAGTGGAGTAGAAAGTACAGATACCTGCTCTCAAATGTAATGAAGTAAAAGTAAAAAGTACCCACTCTAAAATATACTTACGTAAAGTACAGATACCTAAAAATTCTACTCAACTACAGTACTTCACTACTTTTACTTTGTTTTCTTCCACCACTGCGTTTATATAGCTCTTTTCTTCCTTCAAGGCACTCGTAGCGCTTTACATCAAAGAATCTGTCACCCATTCACACACACACACACACACCGATGTATGCAGATACTGGGGGCAAGATGGGTAAAGTGTCTTGCTTAAGGACAAAACAGCAGTATTCATCTGTGGGAGCTTTAAGTGCATCGCCAATCTGAGGGCCAAAGTACCCACATACCCAGCGCCTCAGCGTATAAGCCGCTCTTGAGGTCAAAATAAGTCAGCTGTATCACAGGTATGTGGACGTTGGTATGCCTCCTTATCCCGATTTACAGTCCGGCAAACATGTTTCCGTATCTCAATAGCCTCCCTGATCCAGTGATGACACATTATGTTTTGACATGAACAGATAATATTCAAATGTAAGTAAACATTACATAAAATCCCACTCTACACTCAATGCTTAGATGGAAAATGTATTTTATTCAAGTATTATTTTTATTACTTAGTAGTTGGAGCTCAAAATAAACCACTATTGTCAAGCTTTTAAGTCTCCTCATTGTTCTTTTCCCATTACAAATCACATTATTTTTCTCCTCTCCATCCCTACATCTTCATACCTCTCTCTCATTCTCCATCTCTCCCTCTCTCTCTCTCTCTCCTGCTCTTGACATGAGTGAAGAGGCCCGCTGAGATAAAACACAATGTCAGGCCTCTCTCCGCTGAGTGGGAAAATTGACTGGGATTGTCTGTGGCAGTCCCCACTCGCAGCACTCTGTGGCCCGTGATGCTTAAAGTGCTGTTCTAATTAGTTTTCTCCCTGTCCTTTCCACCATTACCACACACACTCCGTCTTTTGTGCGTGCCTTGCTAATTTCCTGCTCCTCACAGTGCCTTTGTGAAGAGTGTGGTGACTACACTGTAAAAGTTCTCCTCAATTCAAGTTCATTTAATGCATTTACATTTAAGAGCCTAATAAGATATTTTTGGGTGTAACTGTGGGACAAAAAAAAACATTATGTGTGTATGTATGTATGTAAAGATCTTTCTATGTATTGGAAAACACAAAAGATAAGTTCACTCATTGCAAAATTTAGAATGTGTGGGAATGTATGACAGCTCCACCTAATTAAACCTGCTCAAAACAAGACATACATAAGGCCTTCAACAGGACTAAAAGTGTCCTAAACCACAACTAGCACTATAAAAGAGAAAAATCGGGATTTTAACCACTATATTTAGCATAGCAAGCTAACGTCTCTTCCTGTATTTGTCTGCTTAAAGCTGCTGAGAGATGACGTGAAGGCCAGAAGTCAGTGCAGCACAGTGACTGCTCCAGATAGCATTTGACAAACACGCTCCACGTCTGAGGGCAAACCAAAGCCGGGAACATGTGGGGATCTGCTATTGGTTCAAAACATCATGTGGTACATTTAGCGCTACAGTGAAGGAATGAATGCTTCACAGTTACCACCAGTTATATGTACAATAATGCTATTAGAAGAGAACAGCACTGTATGAAATGTATCTACAAGGGACGACTTCAAAAACTGCCAGAACACCTCACCTGCTTGTTAATCGTTGATACCGGAACATTTAATACCAGATCACATGACTGCGTAAGGCTAAGGCACCAAAACTGAGACTGGAAGGAGGGCTTTCCAGTCTCTGTTTTGCTTCACAAAAATGGAATACACTCCAAGGAAAAGCAAAACTGGATACTTTGGTGACACAATCGCAATTTAATAATCTACTAAACTTTTATACACACACCTGCACCTGTTTTTAATGTTTTATATGGACTTGTATACTTGTTTGTTTTGTTTGTTTTTCTGCTTGTATTGCATTTTAAAGAGGGCGCCCATGAAAAAGGGCTCCCCTGTATAAATAAAGATAAAGAAAGAAGAAAGAATATCTTGGCTTGAGTCTATATTGGTGTTTTCTGTCAGTTACCCTTCGAGGGCAGCTGTGACTAAAGAAGTACCTCAGAGTATTCCAAAACTGACCTTCATCTACAAATGCCTCCAAAAACAGAAAAGTCACTGTCATTTCTGCCTATAGCGCCATCTCCAACTTCTCAGAAAAACCAAGCAGATATTAGCAATGCACACAGGCCAGATCCAATACTCATGTCTTCATTCATATGTATGGGTCCATATGTACTTTTTACATTTTAGAGTGTCATTTAACTTGTATTTGTATATTTTTGTATTTTAGTGTGTGGTTAATGTCTTATTATCATTTTCCACCTCTCACTGATGCGGATGTGTCTAAGGAGCCAGGATTAAGCAGCGCCTGAAGCTGGAGCGGCCCCTCGTCAGCGAGACAGAGACCACTGGAGGTCTGCACTTTGTGGAGTCCCACAGCACTAGGCCCTATCCACATCTCATTGATGTGGACGTGTCTAAGGAGCCGGCCCCCCTAAACCATCTCTGTCTTTTGTGTTTCAGGCCCAGCCCACGATCTCTGCTGGAGCTCCCCCTCAGCCACAGCGCCACCTTCTGAGAGAGCAGGTAAAGACAAGCAAATGCAGAAATGTTTTATGAAGAAAACTTATATCAGTCAAAAGAAAGTAGTTCACTCAAATCCCCATGTTCCTTCTCTGGTGCAGGCTGCGGTCTGTGCGGAGCCTGCCTCTTGGGGGTCTGAAGAGGAAGACCCATGGCTCCCAGTCCATCGCTGTGGAGCCCCCAGACCAGGTGTGACTATATAAGTTGAAATATTATTATATAAATAGTATTATAGTTTAGATTTTTGCATTCATAAAACTGAACATACCGTATCTCCTTTTCTCCATTGTCCTGTGAAATCCAGACCACTAACTCCAGCCCTGTCCCAGAGAAGGAGGAGCTCCACAGTAAGAGGCTGTGTCGCCCTGAGCCAGAGCACCCCGGGGAGCCCCTGTCCTCCAGACGCTTTGTGCTGAGGTTCAGACGCCAAAACACCCGCACCAGAAAACCTGCGTATGTCATGGGAGACATGTCTGAGCAGGTAGACAGTTATTTTTAATGCACATCCACTGGTATATTCATGTCTATGGATCCAATAATGTAATTACTAATTAGCAATATAAGTTACACATTGCAGATACAATTGCTATATAGATATATTTTAATGTTTATTTTGTCCTGTAGGTGTCGTCCTCCAGCCCCCAGACCTCAGCCCGTGCTCCGGAGCTCCTTGTGGCCCTGGGATTGGCTCCCACTCCTCCCCACTGAACATGGTCACTCAGTCTCATTATGAGGCTGATGAGATTTTCACTTTTTACAATCACATTTTTACATTTTAGAGTGTGCTTTTAACCTATTTTGTGTGTGATTGTAAGATTTTAGAATTTACTGTGTGGTTTTAACGTTTATTAGTAGATTTTGGGGTTATTCTGTGCCATTTTGCATTTGTTCCATTTCAGTGTGTCTTTTATATTGCGTCTGTGTTTTGCAGCTCTCTACACTAAGCTCCACCATCCAGCCTCCATCAACAAACGGCTCCAAAAATAAAAAAGTCACCATGTTTTCTGCCTTGCACCTTGTGGTTGCTGCCCCATGTTCACTCCAACATATTCAGGGGCAAGCCATCCATCTTCTCTGAACAACCAAATATCCAGTCTCTCCACTCCATCCAGTCAACCAGTTCTCGTGCTCCATCAAAGACGCATTTAACATCTTACGTGTCTTCAATTTCAACTGATTCTTCTGCCCCAGGATGTCATCAACATCTTCAGGGGCAAAAGGAAAACTCCAAAAACATATACCACCTTGTATATGTGACACACAGTAATGTGTTCACATTATGTTTTATTATTTTTGCACGTAATGGTAAATTTCCATAAGAATTAACTTTTGTTATGTTGTAATTACACCCTCACGCCAGTAGGTGGCGCTTCGTTCTGTGAGACGGTTTTGTGGGGTCAGAGGTCCTCCTTCTCCAATATGGCAGAAGCGTGGCAAAGAGAAACCTCCACTGTCGCCTGTCTCATTATTTCCCTGCGTTTTACAGGTTAGTAACAGTAAAAAGCACATAATATGGGTCTT
>JACM01051090.1:0-29384 GCA_000787095.1 Periophthalmodon schlosseri
TTGGTCTAAATGAAACCATGAAATGATGCTTTTATTCTATATTTTCTGGATAAAAAGTTCCACATTGTGACTGTGACTAAATAAATCAAAATCATGTTAAGGCCTCTTACCTCTGCTGGTTATTAAAATCTAAAGCAGCTTATTCTGACAGGCACATCTGTGAACATGAAACAGACAATTAGATCATCCGGAGCCATCAGAGATGTGCTACAGTATGTGTGGGGTGGAGAGGATTATCCAGGCGACGTAATCTCTTTAGATCAACCCTATATGCAAACATATAGACTGACACACATGACTGAGTCCACTTGTCAGATTCATGTACCGCAAACAACTATATTTGGTTTGTTTATGTTCAGGATTGAGGACAAGCCAGTATGATGGGGGTAGTGTTATGACGATACTAGTATTTCAAACTTCGATACTAAGGAAAAGACTCGATACCATAGACTGTATAAAGAAGTGGACTAAGTGAGTGTGATGAAGCTAGCGAGAGCGTCCTCGGGGAAAGAAGGCAGCTGATTTGTCGCTTATTAATGTTCATATCTTGAATAGCAAAATAAAAACCCCAGGATCATGTGGAGCAGGTTAATATTAAACATTTTAAGGCCAAAATGACGAGCCTGACAGCAGCAGTTACAGAGAGAGGGGCCACAGTTTTCAAATGTAAAGTGAATTTGAGACAGAGACGATGGAAGCGCCCATGATCACTTCCTATTTGGAATGCGGCGACTAGTGGGTTAGTTATGTCCATTTATATATACAGTCTATGCTCGATACTCAATACCAGTTCCAATACCATGATGATAATAAAATACTCTCTTTAGGCAATAGAATGTAAATCATAGTACTTTCTTTTCTATTCCCATGTGGCCTTATATCTGTGTAATCCCTCAGTCGTCCAGGCAGGTTCCATAGTGGTCCATGGGTGTACAGTGGCCTATGTGTCTTATACTTAAAGATACAGCTCAAGATCATTCTAAAGATATTTAGGAAAGGTTCTGTCCTGTGAATGTGACTTTTTTAGTATTAATACCTGGTCAGATGAGTTGTAGGTTGACAACACTAGATGGGAGTGTAGAGACAATTTATACACTCATCTCAAAGAGGCTAACAAAAAATGAACATAATTTATGACAAAACTAGTATTAGATCATTTTATAATACTTAAAGCTGCATTACCCAAATTTTCTCTTGAAAATAAATACACTTTGGTTTTCTCCCATAAAGAGTACAGCAATACTTTGTGACAAAATCAGACTGCTGCACACTGTCTGCATTCAATAATAATAATAATAATAATAATAATAATAAGATGAGAGCTGATTGGCTTGATTGAAAGGGAAAATATATCACAGGGGACAGAAAAACATCACAGATTTCTGCAGAATCAATGAGCGACGCATCAAACTCTGTTAATCTGAAGTGAGAGAAATGTGATTTTATTTGTAAATCATAGATGACCAATGAGCACCTTTGTTTCACATGTGTCACTGAAATAAACAAATCTGATTGGACGACCATGTTTGGTTTTGGCTTGAGACATGAGGGGGGTACGGTGACCAGACTGAGATCAATCTTTAAATATAAAAAAATACAGAGAGATATCATTATGGATTTGCCAGACAACAAAAGCGATGTGCTAGAAAAATGCAATGAGCCAAAGGGGTTGTGAAAACAAACACATTTCATAGATGTAAATACATCCAAATTGGTTTTCATTGTCATTTCGAAAATTATAATTTCAAGTTTTCATTTCAAATCAAATTTTACTACTAAAAGTGTCTTAAACATATTTTGAGTAGTATTTTCCATGCACACTTTTAACTTTACTGAAGTACAAGTTTGGCAGCAGTACTTGTAATTGTAATTGAGTACATTTTTAGCTGTGTAACAGTACTTTTACATGTACGAAGTTGTGGTACTCTTTCCACCACTGGTAATTGCACACAATGTTTAACAAAGTGAGATGTAAGTGCTCAGATAAAACAAAATAAATAAAATATCTGTCAAAACTATATGTCTTAAGTGCATAAATCAGTACTGTACGTGTGTAAGTGGCTGGTTCCTGTAACCATCTTCTTGTTTACTCATGTTTGTTTTTCCGGTCCATAAATGAAATCAAATTGAAATGTGCTGCGGTGTCAAGAAGTCCAGCTGTGCCAGGATATAGCTGTTTTATTTTTGTGTTTCAAGTGAAAAATGTCTAGAGTGATGGCCAACCAACATATCAATATATTGAATACTGACTGTGATATTGAAGTATCTACTTTCATGCAGTGTTGTGTTTTTAATCCAATTTTCATGTTTGTGAAGTTGCTGTGCACAGTTTTGTGTCATGTTTTTGTATATTTATGGAGAACTGTCCTGTGGGAGCATGGGGGATGTAGGCTTGTGGGCGGAGTTTTGGAGAGAACCTCGCAGCTAACCGTAAGAAGGGTTTGACTAGGGCCCGGGAGAGAGGGAAAAATTTTTGATGAGGGAAGAACATTACAACATGGTAGAAAGCTCCACAAAAATCAATATTGCGTAATACCCCCTCTTTAATATGTTTGATCAGTATTGCTATATTTGACATCAAATTACTTGGTATCGGATCTAAACAAAAATCACTGGTAAGGCCCTGTACCCAATTTATTCACATTTATTTTAGCGTAGTATGTCTTGTCCCAGTTCAGATATATTGTATAAACAGATCTTGAGGTAAAAATAAGTCCACTTTGTGCTGTCTGCATCTAATTAGAAAGAGTTTTATTGTCCAATTTATCGTTGGAATGCTAGTTGTTGTTAGCTTTACTGTGATGGCAAAACTCCACTCTGGACTATGAAATTTATAAAAAGTGCTTATAAACTCATTGCAGTGAATAATTTAACTTTAATTTTATTAGCGCATTCATTTCCTTGTTAAAGGTCCTATATTACGCAAAACTGGCTTGTGAGTTTTAACCTGTGTTATATAATGTTGTTACCCCCTCAAAAACATACTTGGAGTTGTGTTTTGTTTCATTCACATATGTCTGAGTAAACCTGCATTATTAGTCTGTCTACATCTTCAAGGCTCAAAATGCTTAAAGATGTAGACAGACCTTGTGATGTCATGAAGTGGTAGTTTTCAAGTTAACAGCCACATTTTACCTTTAGTTCAATGGATATTGGCAATACCAGAGCTGAAATCATCCAAATGATTCTAGTGAAGGTGTATGGAGTTTAAAAACACAGTGGAGCACTTCCTGTATTACTGCATGACATCACAAGGTGGAACAGTGTTTTCTGTTAGAGAAGAACTCAGCCTAAATATGCAGGGTTTGTGTGTTAAACATGTGTGAATGAAACAAAACACAACTCTGGGTATGTTTCTGATGAGGAAACAACATTAGAACATAGATCGGAGAATAGTGTAATAAGGGCCCTTTAAAAAGTCTCTGTCTTCAACCATTCATCACCCTATTGATGTATATGAATTCACACAACACATGACATTTTTAGATACAAAATGTTGCATTGACAAGTATTATGGCAATTTCACACACTCCCAGCAGACTATAAATGTAACCTCCTATTGTTTAAGTCATGACATCACTCTATCATGTTATTGATAAATATTCAATACACATTGTTAGCTTCATTTGTTGTGGTTTTGGCGGCTGATTTTGCACATATTTTCTTGTATTTACTCAAGCTTTGATCACATTTTGAGCAAACAAGTCCACTCGGTCCAGAAATTTAAGCTGAAAAGATTGCCAGATGCAATTTCATCCTCTCCAACGTAAAGCTAAATCCACAAACGTTAGCTATAGCGTGTCGTTTGTTTTGATTTAATACAGATCTACATTTGGAAACGATTGTCTTTAAGATTGATTGGCTCAATTGGATTAAAAGTTGCCAGATTTGAATTTTGATTTGGAGCCATAAGTGTGTCAACTAAGGTAAGGGTTTTTTTTTTAGCTCTTTAGCCAAATTGCTACGACATAAACAGATGTAGCCGGAGTTAGCGGTAAGTATGTCATTATATAGTCATGTAAAATGGGGTGAGTAATAGTTTTAAACACATTTGTAGTGGGAGCTTGTCAGGCGGGCAGTCAGATGACTAAGTGACCTTTGACCCCTGCGACATGCTAATTTGTGATGCACATCTCGCAGGTATGGTTAGCTAATGTGTAAGTCTGGATGGAGAAAAGGCACATGTAAGGTTACATTTTTGTAAGGGGGCGTTTACATTTGCACCACATCAAAATTGGGATTAAACTAAACCCGGAATTAAGTCTGGAGTAGACAAGGACTAAACCAGGACTAGAACAAGACCAAACCAAGTCTACATTTGGACTCAAACTGGGCTAAAACTGGGACCGTAAATGGACCAGTATGAAGGCACCCTGAGTTTGATATTTCTATTTTTTATCTCTGTCATAATGTTGTTGTTTCTTCATCACAAACGTACCTAGAGTTTTGTTTTGTTCCGTTGCTAACACACAAATCCTGCATATGTAGGTTCTTCTCTCAAACTGCAAACACTCTGTTTCACCCTGTGGTGTCATGTGATAATTCAGGAAATGCTCAATTGCGTTTTTTAAACTCCATACACCTTCATTAGAATAATTTGAACAATTTCAGCCCTGGCATTGCCCATCTCTGTTGAACTAAAGGTAAAAGGTAGCTGTTAGGTTGAAAACTATCACTACATGACATCACAAGGTGGAACAGAGCATTATGAGCTTTGGAGATGTAGAAAGACTAATAAATCAGGTTTACTCAAACATGTGTGAATGAAACAAAAACACAACTCCAGGCATGTTTTGAGGAGATAAAAACATGTGTAATGAAACAAAAACACAACTCCAGGCATGTTTTGAGGAGATAACAACATTATAACATGGCTTAAAGCTCACAAGAGTCAATGTTGTGTAATATAGGACCTTTAAAGCTGATTTTACAAGTTATTTCACTTTGTGAGTGGCAGTGGGAGTCTCAGGTTATAACTTTTGAGGGTCCTTTTGGCCTGAAAAGTTTAAGAACTCCTGACATAGTTAGCTGGAACTACAACAGGTGAGCTGATTTGTGCTGTTAAGCAAGTCTCTCTCAAGTAACATAACAGTCACAAGCTTGTTAGCATTAGCCAACAGGTTTTTGTTGGGGTTTTTTTTCAGTTAGTCACTCTCACCTTTTAGTTGAAAATCAAACACCTAAACAGGACCATGAACACTTGTACTGATCACGGGCTTCCGAAAATGTGCCGCTTAAATCAATTTTGTATTTTTCTTGAGTTTTCAGACGATCTTAAATCGTTTTTTGACAGTGTTTACTCATGTGTGCATTGTGTCACCATGGTAACTGTTGAACATTCCACCATAGAGATACATGTAGAACACCCCCATCGTGAATAAGCAGGGCCCAATTTTGTATTACTCTGGACAACAACTCCATCTAGTGGTTGAAAGTAACATTGCTCCCAGTGGGCCAACATTACTAAAAGGTCCTTCCTTTTCTGCATTGCAAATTTCACCTTCAATGACATTTTGAAAAGTTGATTACTCATACAAACACGCACGCACACGCAACATTAAATGACAAGTGTCATAACAGCAGCCAGATATAGTCGCAAAATGTTTTTTTTAAATAAGTAAAAAATTATTGATTTGCATTTTTTGTGTTTTATTGTTCACCTGAGCTATTAAAACCAAAGACTAACAAATCCCTTGCCAAGGGGCACAATGGCAGTTTTGGGAATCAACCTGTGACACTTCAAATATATGGCCTAGGCCTACCTATCAACTAACACTGTCTGTCCCTAAATATACTTCTAAGATCGTGTTGACTGAGTTCTGAAAACATCTGTGAATAAAAAAACGAGAACATCATTTCATCTCAAGCGAGGGATCAAACAGCAGTTCTGACTATTGTTGCAATGCCCCCACCTGCTGGATAAAACGTGTAATTACAGTATATTGTTAAACACACTTTGGAGATGTTGAGGCCCTTTTACAGCGCACTGGAATGTGCGCGGGTGAGACTGTCCGCTTCTGCACGTGCTGTTAAAACACTCAAATGAACCAAATCAAAACTGTGATTTTATTTTTTCTATTTCTTTCTTTTTTCAGGAAAAAGTAATGCCAGCATCTTTTATAATAAATGTGACCGGTGAAAAGAGTGGACAATTTAAACTGTAGTCTTATGTAATTGATATGTATGAAAATATATGAGGCCAAAACTAACTTGTTGTAAATTTAAACAACAATAATGTTATAGTGACGTTTAAAAAACATTTCTGTATTGGGTTTCATTCACGTTTGGATAATACATATCCAGAATGTCTCCCTCTTGAGGTGGAAATCCAGAACTTCTTCTCCATCTGACCAATTCAGTGTTGCAAAATCACCTTCATTACCACAGCGCTAACCAAGAGCAGCTACTCTTTTTAGCCTGATTAAAAGTGCTTCACTTCTCAGTGCATTAGCAGCTGGGGGCTCCCTCTATGTCTAAACAAACAAACAAAAGCCCACAGATAAAAACATGTTTTCATGCATATGCATTATTGTGATATAGGTTAAATGTAGCTGATCAGTGATGATTTGCGTATAGAGAGGGGGATTTGAGCACTGAAATGATCAGAACAAATCTTCTGGAAAACCACCAGATGACACGAGGTGAAATAAACGACAGCTCCAGGTTTGTTTTAGATGATCTTCAAACACATTATACATGTAACTAAAGGCACTGTATCTAAAATGAGACATACTAATACTCACATGGGGCAGGTTTTTACACAGGACCCTCCTTCTGTCCCAACCAGCCACAAGTTGGACTTGAATGGACTCTTGGACTAAGGCAGCATATAACTGGTGGGTTGCGGTCTGATTCCAGGTCCAGCATACTCCACATACTGCCATTGTGTCCTTCTGCAAGACACTACACCCACTTGACTAAGAATGAGGAGAGTGATTGGTGTTTGTCACAGAGGTCGTACTGGCCGTATTGGGATCTAATGTTCTGTCAGCCCCATTGTGAAGGGTAAAGTAAATACAAGCAACTGTTTTATGTATAACAATCATTAAAGTAGAACAGTAAATCTAGTTTTTTGCTACTAAACTGTGTATATGGTGTTTTAACAGCATTCTCTACTGTTCCAAGTAATTTTTTGATCATTTTAGCACTAACAAGGTATATTTGCAGCTTTCTGCTCAAAAACAGCTAAATCTATCTTTGTGCTGCCATAAGTGGCCTCTGCAATTCCAAGTAGTTGGTGCCATCACGCAGGACTGTCCTGATCACAGCCAGGTGTTTCTGATCACAAACACCTGGCTACAGGGGCGGAGTTTGAAGTGTGGATACCTGTTAGACCAATCACACTGTTCCTTATACCTCCAGACCCTGCTCTCCCCCCCTCCCCTTTAGTCCTGCCCAGTATGGCAGTTCTATTTGAAATGTGGTTTTGGGTGTTTGGGAGTTTTAGTTGTTTAGTCCCACTTTGAAATCTCTTATCTACAATGGCCTTTAGAATAAATATTTTCACTTTAAAACTTCTTGGCACTCGCGCTGTTCTTTAATCCAGTGACTGTAGTGAATCCTGAACTACCCCTTACTCACCCCACAGTGACCATCCCATCTGGGCTCATTATGTCTGACCAGGGGCCCCGGGGTCACAGCAGGTCTGACCGGTGCAGACTTGACCGGACACTGCTCTGCTCGGTCTGTTTAGTCTGCCTGTCTAAGGACGCACATGCCCAGACTAATGAGGAGGGAGAAGGACTGGTCATCGCTCATGACCACAGCGCAGGGTCAGAGCAGAGGGATAGTCATGTGACATGATAGTGACCCAAAGGAGGAGAGGGAGTGAGAGAGAGAGAGAGAGAGAGAGAGAGAGAGAGAGAGACCAGAGCCCAGGTCACCCAAAGGAGAGGAACGGAGAGAGAGAGCGGAAGTGAGAGAGAGGAAGGGGGAGAGATAAAAGAGCCCATGTCACCCTAGGGAGAGGACGCGAGGAAGAAAGAGGAGGAGAGAGAGGTAGACCAGGACTCAGGGTCACAGCGAAGGTATAACCATCTGACATGATATTGACCCAAAAGAGGATGGAGGGAGAGAGGGAGGGAAGGAGAAGAGAGACCAGAGCACATTATTATAGCAGACAGATCGGACATGAGACTGACCCAAAGGAGGAGGAGAGGGAGGGGGGCAGGGTGTGGAAGGGTCAGGAGGTCCACATGACCTCACCTCAGGCATATTAGAAGTGTGTCGACTGCCCCTCCATAGAACCAAAGTAGTAGTGCCATTGCCCCACATCCTACAATCCAAGTATGTGTATTTATTGTATTCAAAGAGACAGTGGGTTGCCTGCTTTCTTAGTGTTATCATGTTTTAAGGAAACACACAGGTTTTTCTCATTCTCAGTATATGGACAGGCCTCATGTAAAAGCTCAGAACCTCCAGAATTCACTCACTGAGCTGCAGAGGCTGCACTAGCACTGAGTCATGATTGGCTGCAGGTGCTGGGGTTTAGGTAAAGACCATTCAGATCAGAGAGAGTCCTGTGGGTTTAAACCAATGGATTTCAGCATTGAAACTGGCAACACAAATGAGAGACTCATGTGAGGTTCATTCTGCTTTCTGATTGGAGAATAATCTTGAATATAAAAACACCAAATTATAACATAAACAACGTGTCCATCATGTCTGATGTTTTTGTAATAAAGAATAAATCAGCATTACAATTGTCTGTAAAAGCTATATTTGATTTGAGCATATTTAACTTATGTCTGTCAAGTTTATCAGATTTGACCGTAAAAGTCCAACTGAGGTTTGGAGAATATGAGAGAATATGAGATAGAGAACATAAACTTACAAACTTATGATCCGGGAATTGAACCCATGATCGTTTGGCTATGAACCAGAGCACTCACAAGTAGGTGGATAAAATAGCTCTTTTTTTGAATTATTAGCAGTTAGATTTATGTGTGTCCAACGTTTGTACTAAATATACCTGTGAGCTCTTGTATACTTTTTAAACCTAGTCACAATATAAGCAATAGACACAATAGCAATAGACTGTTGTAGTCAGTTTAATGGAGGCACTTTGCATTCGCGCACACACACACACACACACACACAGTTCATAGCATAATCACATCTTACAAATACAGGAGGGAGGATTTAGGCTCTTTATATATTAGCCTTACATGTGTACTATGGGTCACTTATGTATCGCTTTCCATATAAATCGTGTTGCGGTTAAAAAAAAACCCTGCATAATTGTGTAACTAGACCTGTACCAACTTGGTGACTCTTTTTCTAATTACCGGTAAAATGAAACCACTTTTTCAATGCATTCAAATTGGATTTACACACGTTTACATGCAAACAAAGTTGATAAATTGTCTTTTTATGCCCTAAAAATTAAAAGAAAAAAATTAAAAGAAAAAAAATCCAGGTAAGAAATAGAATAGAATGGTTGGCCAGGCTAAGGGAAAATTATAAATTAGCAGACACTTACAAAAATACCATTTAAAATTGTGTGTTTTTGTGTTTATAATCCATCCACTGCATTCAAAACCTGAAAGTAGCATCTTGTTGTTAGTACATGGGTCTGTGCTAGACTCTTGTACCAGTGTGTCTATCAAAAGAAATACTTCATGTACATTTTATACTTTTAAAATGAAAAGCAGCGTGCAACATTTTACAAGCTCTACATAAAAGTGTGAGGACAGAAAATGTACAGTGAGGGAATGACTTCAATGTGGATATGGATCTGACAGGAGGCCCTGGGGGAGGACTTTTTAGGGGACTTCAGGTGGACTTTGGAAGAGGACTTTTTTTTTTTCTGTGTACTTTATGGGGCATGAGGAGGACTTTATGGGGGACGCCAGGAAGACTTTTTGGGGGACTCCAGGAGGATTTTATGGGGGACTCCAAGAGGATTTTATGGGGGACTCCAGGAGGACTTCATGGGGGACTCCAGGAAGACTTTTTGGGGACTTGGTGAGGATTTCAGGAGGACTTTAAGGAGCACTTGGGGCAGACTTGACAAGGACTTTGAGGAGGACTTTGTCGGGATATAAGGACTTGAGGAGGACTTGGTGGGGAATTGAGGAGGACTTTGTGGGGACTTAAGAAGGACTTTTTGGGTGACTCCAGGAGGACTTTTAGGTGGACTTGAGGACTTTTGGGGGGGTTATGATGAGGACTTTGTGGGGACATAAGGAGGACTTCAGGAGGACTTCGTGGGAACTTGGTGAGGATTTTAGGAGGACTTAAGGGAGACTTCACAAGGACGTGGGAACTTGTTGGGAACTTGTTGGGAAATAGAGTAGGACTTTGTGGGAACTTGAGAACATTTTAGGGGATTTGATGAGGACTTTTTGGAGGACTTCGGGGGGATTATTTGGAGAACTTGGAGGGGAATTTAGAAGGACTTTGTGGGGACTTCAGGAGGACTTGTCCTCGAAGTACGTCTGCTCTATGCGTCTGCAGAAGGACAGCAGGTTGCTGTAGCTCTTGACCCTCTCGGCGAGCTCGGTGCTGGTCAGTCTGGTGGTCAGGATGGTGAACAGGTGACCGAACACTAACGCGTCCAGTTCTGTCGGCCTATGAGAGACACAGGAGGAGCCTTTTACAGGACAGTGTAAAGACCACACATTTATTAAAACTACTTATACTGTTCATGTCTTAAAATGACTTAAAACTAGTAGCATTATCTTGTCATTCTATGCAATTCGACTTTTTGACTTGTGGTGTAGAGAGATTAAATGTTTTTTGTTTTGTTTTTTTTGAAGCACCAAAACTACAAATTGCCCCAATTAAATAATCTAAAAACTTAACATCAAATGCTTCTATTAATCTTGTGCATAAAATTAACAAAATCAAATTATTAAATCGATAATTTTATCTTTATCTCACAGTATGTATCTTTACCTCAAAATTTTATTTATTTATTTATTTTTACTTTTTTTGTTTTACTTTTTTACTAGGGCCCATATTATGCTATTTTCTGATTTATGCTATAATGTTGTTTCCTCATCACAAACAGACCTGGAGTTGTGTTTTGTTTCATTCACACATGTTTAACACAAACCCTGCATATTTAGGCTGAGTTCTTCTCAAACAGAAAACCTAGAATCATCTGGATAATTTCAGCCCTGGAAATGCCAATCTTTATTGAACTAAAAGTAAAAGGTAGCAGTTAATATGAAAACTGCCACTACATGACATCACAAGGTGGAACAGAGCATTTTGAGGTTTGGAGATGTAGGACAGACTAAAATAAAGGATAACTTAAATATGTGTGAATGAAACAAAACACAACTCCTGGTATGTTTTTAATTTCATTCTAACATGGCTAAAAGCTCACAAGAGTCAATTCTGCGTAATATAGGACCTTTAAATCTTGTTTATATTCTCATTTGACCACAAGATGGTGCTATTAGGATCGTCTGTGAGTGTGAAAACATCTACAACTGGATGAAAATACTAAAAAACTCCAACAAAATATAATACAAAATAATATATAAATAGTACATACTGTTTGTTGAAGAAATATGGTTGTGTCCCGAGTCGCTGAGACAAAGCCTGACAGCACTGGCTCACATCTTCATATACCTGAGAGCACAAGTCAGACGCTTTAAACTGGACTTTTAATGAGACTGTCTGTAAGTTTCATTTTACTCACCTGCTCTAAGGACTTTCCTCCCCAGCCAATGGCGTTCATCTTCTTTCGGACCTCCCACTGCTTCTGATAGGCCAGGACGAGACAGAGGGGCCAAGAGTACGGGCTGCTGTATCTGGGACGGGTGATCTACAAGACGGGAGCAACTAAAGTGAAGTAATATCTATATAACATTAAAATATTAATATGTTTATTTTCAGTTTCTGTACCTCTGCAGCTGTGGCATCATCACACCACTGAATGTACAACTGCAAAGCAAATAAGAACAGGTTTAAATGCGACCCATACAACTGATATGATAAGTTTAAGTTATTTACACTGGTTTCACTAAAACTATAAGGATTTCACAAATAAAAAAACAAGGTATGATTATAATGTTTATCACCAGATTATTAAAGTGCATTAGTGGCACCAGTGTATCCAGTTTTGCGTGTCCATTTTTATTTTTGCAAAATAACCATAATAACCGTAATAAGCTTTTTTCTCATTTCAGTTCTACTGAAGCCAGTTTTTAGACATAATCATGAGATAATTCAATGGGATACAAGATCTGTTTCTATAATATGATGATTTTAAACTGTTACATAATTGCGGGATACTTTTTTCTCATGACTAACCTTTGTCATCTTTGTATTTTACATAAGGCACATAATGGTAGTGTGTGTCTGTAGTGTGTGTGTGCAGTGTGTGTGTGTGTGTGCAGTGTGTGTGTGTGTGTGTGTAGTGTACGTGTAGTGTACGTTTTGCAAAATAACCATAATAACCGTAATAAGCTTTTTTCTCATTTCAGTTCTACTGAAGCCAGTTTTTAGACATAATCATGAGATAATTCAATGGGATACAAGATCTGTTTAAGGCACATAATGGTAGTGTGTGTCTGTAGTGTGTGTGTGTGTGTGTGTGTGTGTGTGTGTGTGTGTAGTGTACGTGTTGTGTGTGTGTAATGTGTGTGTAGTGTGTGTACGTGTAGTGTACGTGTAGTGTACATGTAGTGTACATGTAGTGTGTGTATTGTGTGTGTATTGTGTGTGTATTGTGTGTGTAGTGTGTGTGTAGTGTGTGTGTAGTGTGTGTGTAGTGTGTGTGTAGTGTGTGTGTAGTGTGTGTGTAGTGTGTGTGTAGTGTACGTGTAGTGTACGTGTAGAGTGTTTGTGTGTGTCTAGTAGTAGTGTGTACGTGCAATGTGTGTATTGTGTGTAGTGTATGTGTAGCATACTTGTAGTGTACGTGTAGTGTACGTGTGTAGTGGGTGTGTAGTGTGTGTGTAGTGTACATGTAGCGTACGTGTAGTGTAAGTGTAGTGTGTGTGTAGTGTGCGTGTAGTGTAAGTGTAGTGTACGCGTAGTGTGTGTATTGTGTGTAGTGTGTGTGTAGTGTGTGTAGTGTACCTCTGCAGTGAGTAGCATGTTATTGACCAGCTCCATGTAGGCCTTCATTTCAGCCCTCTGCACATCATCCAGTGAGTCACTGAGAGAGTGGCCCTGTGACAACAAGGGGTTCAAAAGGCTTTTTAGAATATTACAGTCATGACACAAGTACTGCCCTGATCGAATGTTTGGTTTAAAGTTTTGTGTTGTTGATCTGAATATTCACACCATTTAGGAAGAGATATTTAAGAACAGAGACACAAGGCGGAACAGAGCATTTTGAGCTTCGGAGATGTAGGCAGACTAATAATGCAGGGTCACTCAAACGTGTGTGAATAAAACAAAACACAACTCCACGTATGTTTTTGAGGAGGTAACAACGTTCTAACACGGCTTAAACCTCACAAGAGTCAACTTTGCATAATATCAAACCAACGTAAGTGAAGAGCTCTGTATAACTCTTACCTTTGCTTTAGTGAATTGCACTATTGGTCCCAGCTCAGACACCACCTGGTTTCCAACATGGATGAAGGGAATCTTTCCTAAAGCAGGATTCAAAGATATTAGTAAAGTGTGTGTCATGTTTTATTTGTTTGTGTTACAATTTTATTTTAATATAGCGACTGACCAGAAGGAGACATGAATTCTGCGTTGACTTTACAAACGACTTGCACAGGAAGTCCACACATCCTGAGGTAAGCCTGTGTGTAAAAGCAAAACAAGTGATAAAAAGCTGTACTATGTAACTTTTCTGATGGAGAGTCCACCTGGAATGTTTAAATTGTCTATCTTCATGGAGACCAGCAGCAGCACCAGGCCAAATTACATATCAGATCTATGGAGAGGCAACCCGGCTCACAGTAGAACACATGTTTGTCAAGGTCATTTTGAGAAATAAAAACACCTGTATTTAACTAAATGCTAGATAGATAAGTTTACTGTCACACTGTAACATTTCAGACAAAGCAAGTAACTTCTATAGCTAAATATTGGTTCCTTCTGCTATTTATTTGTTGCAACTCAGATCTTTTCATGAGACTGTTTAAAAATGCTTTACTGGGATTATCTTGCTTTATTTTAATCTTAATCAGTGACATAAAGTAGTTTCAATATTATCGTTTATTGCAATATGTCTCTGTAGCAACATACAGAGATATATATGTAGTAAAAGAAAAATTCAAATCTGTCAACTAGACAAAAAGTTGTAGGAGTGAAGGAGCTAACTACGCTTCAGAATGTGTTACTGTGACAGGCTCAGTGGACTCTTGACCAGAAAAGTTACATACTGCATGTTTAAGAGTCAAGATTAGGTAAAATATGTATAAAATGTGAAGAATTCTAAGACAATTTCAAGCAAAACTGGAAAAACAAGAAGAAATTATATACTAAATCTGGAGTTCTGAAGCCAGTGTTGTATATGACATTTTAGAGAAACACATTTTGAATTGATAAAAAGTGGCTAGATGTATTTTCAGACAACATAGTAATAGTGAGCTTCACCTGAACTGCAAGCGATGAGGCACAGTCGGACAGTAAAATCTGCTCATCTGTTAAAGAAAAGCAGTAAATTAGAATTATTGATCTGTCTAATGTAATCTTACCGTCGTGATGGGGGCTCTTACCCTTGAGCGGTTGGTACAGTGTCGCGCTCTCAGGCCACGGCTCAGCAGCTGTTCATACCAACAACACACAAGCACATGACCAGTTAAACATAGAAAGCATTATATTAAAGCGTTTATATTAGTGTCGCCAGGAAGGTAACAAAGTACAACTGGTTAAGTGCTGTACTTAAGTAGAATTTTGCGGTATCTGTACTTTAGTTAAGTACATTTAACAGAGGATACTTTTTACTTTTACTTCACTACATT
This sequence comes from Periophthalmodon schlosseri, assembly GCA_000787095.1. Lineage (NCBI taxonomy): Eukaryota > Metazoa > Chordata > Actinopteri > Gobiiformes > Gobiidae > Periophthalmodon > Periophthalmodon schlosseri. Next base: position 14,886 of record JACM01051090.1, read on the forward strand.
TGAAAGCAGGTATCTGTACTTTCTACTCCACTACATTTTTGAACAGGACTGAAAAGTAAAAAGTACTTTCCATATGATTTGAGGGGTTATTTTTACCATGTTCGTGGTAACATCCTGACTAAAGTTTTTGAGTTCAAGCTTCAGGTTTGTGCAAACCAAAATAAATACACAAAATTCATAAGAAAAATTAAGAAACTGAATCATATTGTTCCTGTTGACCAAAATATGTATCATTTTTAATTAATATCACTAAATTTAACACAGATTAACAACACTTTTACTTTTTACTTTTAAAGTACATTTTTAAATGGGTACTTACTTGGGATACTTTTACTTAAGTAACTTTTTACCTCAGTATCTGTACTTTTACGTAAGTAACAAAATTGAGTACTTCATCCACCGTTGAGTGTTGCTGCCCCATTACAGAGCCGTAAACCTGACATGCCTGACAAACCTGCCTGCTCAACAGTAAACTATACAATGTTTTTGTAATACAGTTCAATTTAAATTGTAACAAAAACAAAACCTGTGGGATAAATACTGATTACAATAAGTAAGACCTAAAATACATAAACTATAACCTCAATCTAAAAATGTGACCACTATTGATGCCCTGACTGTCAAATTAAAACAAAGCTGAAAATCAGATACTAACTGATAATAAAACAAGTATCGAAACTAGATACTCATCTGAGCAAGTATTGGTACTGAAAAAAAAAAAAAAAAAAATTACATAACTGGATAAAGTTGGAATTTGAGTTTTATCAGAAGTAGTGCAAGACCACATGGTATAATAAACAAATACTGTTATTTAGTGTTGAAAATTACAATACTGAATATGGAGTCTATTCTTTAATATCAAAATCAAGTTTGAAATTTTAGTATCATGACAACACTAGTGGTAAGTCACCTGCATGATTCCACAAAAATAAAAAGTTAAAACCTTTGGAATATTGTCCATGGAGATAGATGAGTTTTATGCCATACTGTGGAAGATTATAGCCAAAGGAACAACATTTTCATGGAAACAAGCAGGAGCAGGTCCTCCTCTAGGCCACATCAGAGTCAAGCTTGTGGAGATGCAGGTCCACTCACAGTAAGCATGCAAGTTTTTCTACGTTTTGCAATAAAATAAATTCAAAATGAAAAAAAAAACAAAACAAAACAAAAAACAAACAAAAAAAACATGCTCCTATCCTAGTAAATTTTTGGGCTTATTTTTTTAGTAGTTTATATCCACAAGAGGGCGCACAAATGATCAAAAAATTAGCTCAGAGAAGAAGACGTCGCCATTTTGGCTCTAAAGGTTGGACTGGTTGCGCTATGTCAACAAAATAAACACAAACTCGAGCTTGTATTTATGAAGTAAAACATACATTTTACATCCGTCCGAAAGACAGTTTGAATATTTGTCTGACACTGCCCGAATATGATTTTTAAGATGGAAAGCCCCAAGAATATAGAAGAAATGAGTAAATAATAATGTTCCAACTGTTCCATATTAAGCTATTGAGTTAAACACTTAAAATTACGATGAAAGATCATAAAAGCGCTGTCAGGCAAAGGAAGTAAACACTACACTTCATTCTGGGAAATCTTGGGATGTTTTTGTGTAGATAACCCTGAACATGCTGACAGAAAACCTAAACATAAAATCCAAACGTGATCCTACGTTACCTGCCATCTGCGACACGAAAGCCTCAGCAGCCAGAGACATGCTGCTGTCACACGATTGCTCCAAACGATGCGAATTTAATGTCAAAACAAGACAAGGCAAGTTTAAGGGCAAGGGCTTGATCTACAGACTCCACCGGTCCGTCCTGGATTAGTGTCCCCAAGAAAACAGAGGAGTACACTATTAGGTTCCGCGTATGTTCAAGTCATGTCAATTTTATTTCTATAGCACATTTAAAATACAACTTAAGCTGCCCAAAGTGCTCCACACAAAGTCGACATAAACCGATATACGTAAAATACGACACATAGGCAAATAATAATAAAACAATAAATCACCAAGATATCCTGCCTAGCTAGACCCGTAAGTGTACATTTATTACTATTACTGTTTCTTGTTAATATGTGCGGCCATTATTTATGTGACTGCTGGAGTGTCTGTAGAATCACAAAAATGCTCTTTGAAGTACAGTTATCACTATACACATTTTATTCACCACTTAAAAATACGACCATGTGCTGTTCTTAAAAAAAAAATAATAATAAAAATAAATAAATAAATACATAAATAAATAAATACATATGTAAATAAATGCATACATAAATATATAAATACATAAATAGAAATGAATATTCCCCTTCATGGGTTTCAGAATAATATAAAAGACCGTTGCCATAGTGATTAACAATTTAAAACAAAATATGATATTTTTTTAATGGCGAAAAGCCCTCAAAATGTTGCATGTAACAGGAAGCTAAGCCCCATGAATACAGATGTAGAACTGCATGTTGTCATGTACATCCACCAGATGGCGTGCTTGTTTTTTCACAGCTCACAGTCCAGTGTTGCTGATGCTGAAGATGGATTTGCATCTGTTGTGTTTATGTGTGGTTCTTATATATTCTCCCCATCCTGATCTATGTCTTTTATAAATACATTTGCCCAACTAATGCTTTGTTTTTCTTAATTAATAGCCTAATTTCAAATCGCGGGCCAAGCTCTTTCGCCGTTAAGTCAGACTGCGGTGGCTGCAGGGTTGGCCGTGTCTTACTAAATGCACACATACATATACGCTTGTTGTGGTGCTGCAGTGGGGGGATAGATATGTCTCTGTCAGCGCTGCTCCGGTCTGAACTGCGTCTCCCACGGAAGCCACCAATTACTGCTCTCAGCGCTCATTTCCCCCGACGTTCACCGCGCACATGCCCTCTCACACGCGCATAAGAAGCAAAACAAGTGTGTGTGTGTGTGTGTGTGTGGCGTTGTGTTTGTTGTGCGTTTGGAAAAAGCAAAATAACCCGCGCGTAAACCGTGCGTAAAATGTGCGTAAAGTGCATCGGTAAGTAGGCTTTAGTTTGGGTGATGTGTGCGCGTGTAGCTCTTTTTGCTATTGGTGGCTTTCAGATGTGGTGATGTCATACTCCCAGATGGGGAACAAGAGACAGATTTTCGTTTTGATAACAGCGTATTTCAAAGTGCACAAATGTTGCAGCTGATCATTTTTATTCGTGACTAGACCTTAGAACTCGCTATTTTACAAGAAAAAGCTGCATTTTAACAATATTCATTTTTAACTGTCCCGTGATATTTATTATTATTGGCCTATAGAAAGTTGTGGTGTCATCTAAAATCCAGCAATGTGCGTTTGGAAAAAGCAAAATAACCCGTGCGTAAAATCCATTATATTGGTAAGTATTTGAAACATATGGGTGAACACTGCTAGACAAGTAATTGTGTGCAATATGTAATATAATGTGAAATCATCGCTGGTAAAATTCAAAGACACTTATTGTACATATATATTGTTTTAGCCTTCTATTTTTTTCTCTATTCGCACTTTTAACTATCTTTACGTCATTTCTATATCTTAACTCTATAATTTAACTCTTATGCTCTTTCTAATATTGTAGTTAGATTGGTTAATCTATTTTATTAGTTATTATTTTGTGTGCGCTTGGAGCCATTTTAATTTTTTAGCTGTGCGTTTGGAAAAAGCAAAACAACCCGCGCGTAAACCGTGCGTAAAAGACATAATTTTGAAAACGTATTGCATATAAATTGGAATTTATGTTTGATTTACACGTCTGTAGCAATTAGGCTAAAATTAACATATTCAGTTTTGCATCCTCGTGTCCTTACAACGCCTCTAGTGGATTTAATCAAATTCTGTGTTTATTGCCTTACGAATTATTCTGATCACGTGTGAGGTTCCCAGCGAGATTACACCGTTGCATTTCTATAAAGCCTGCAGATCTAACACGGTGTTGCCTTCCTTCCTTCTCTCCATCGACCCCAGGCCCGAGTGAATTATAGCGCGGACAGAGATCTATTATGGCACAGATGCTCACTGTTGGCTAAAGGGCACAATGGATTTTCGTTCCTCCAAATCAATAGCGCGCACAACACAAGGAAAACCCAAGCTAGATTAAAAAGAAAACTTGACACTTTGCACAACTCGTGTTTTTATTGTTATCTAGTATCAAAAACATTTTCACATATAAAATCTGCTCAAATAAAAACAATGACGATGCGTACTAGGAATAAAATATACGCTAATAATTCATACACATAACGTAAGTACTGGCTAATAACACAATAGCATATCAAACTGGAATGCAAAGCTAAATGGTGCCATTTTTGAGAGAATTTTAAAGCTCTCGTTGCTCCGTAAACAGCTCCAGGAATAGATGTTTATGTATAAAACCATGTAAACCCTGAGAACGGAATGATGGGAGAAAATAACCGTGCCAAATCTAGCCACTTAAATAACTTATTGTTCTTTGCATCTCGTGCGTAAAATATTCCCAAAAGAATGCTTGAAAACGTGATGTTGTGTAAGAAATATGGCTACTCGTCCTGCTCAGTACCGTGTGTGTGTAACATAAATAGTCTTTGTACAGTGCAGGCGCAGCATTTGGCGCAGTCTCGGGTCGTTTGGTCGTGTTTTCCTTAGCGCCAGTTTGTGGGAACAACATTCTTTTCGTGTTCATAAATTACCCCGGTTTAGGTAGCTCATAGAAAACCCTGTATGTGTTTACCCTGTAGAAATCAAACCCTGTTTTGTCCAAAATTCCACCCTCATTCTCCTCACGTCAGATGGGAGTTTGGCGACTTTGCTTTTGGCCTTTGCGTAAGTAAATATTAATTTAGGATGACCATATTTCCAGACCTCCAACGAAAAAGATTTACCCTCATAAACCCGCTGATAAAATAATTTGTTTGTGCGTCCTTACCAAAAAGGGGCTTCTATTCTACTTTTCAAAGGGAGATATGGTCAGCCTATTTTAATTTTGACCTGTCGTGTCACGTGACCTGCCGCGCTAAATGGAAGACATTCATCATAAAATCAAATAGAAAAATAATCTGATGCAACTTCAAGGCTAAATATAGATATGACACGTAAATGTAAAAGACAAAAGTAAAAGTTACAATTTTCAAAAGCCTATAGTCTGCCTCTCCTCTGCAGCACCGTGGATCACCAGAGTTCTGTCGGCGCTGCCCCGGGACCAACACTGCTCCCGTGCTCAGCCTCAGACCGTGATGACGGCCTTCTCCCGTTCTACTCCTCCGCTGCTCTCCGCTGCCGCCTTCTTCTTGCGTCCTTTGGTGTTGGGCAGTTTGTTGTCCTTCTTCCAGCGCATGCGTCGGTTTTGGAACCAAACCTTGACCTGTCGCTCGGACAGGCAGAGTGCGTGGGCCACCTCCACCCGTCTGCGGCGCGTGAGGTAGCGGCTGAAGTGGAACTCTTTCTCCAGCTCCAGGACCTGCTGGCGCGTGTAGGCCGTGCGTAAACGTTTGGGCTCTGGACCCACATGGTTCGGGTTCACTGCACAGAGATGGAGATAGAAAATTAGCTTGGACTTCAGTTTAGTGGACATCATCATTAGCAATTCATTAAGAGCGAATGCCTTTTTTCTGTCTATTCTGGAGGGTAATTATTGCCCTGAGGTGCTCTAAATCTGTACGCAGCTACGTTCAACAACCCATGTGAACTTTTTAAGCTGCACCATCACAACACCTCCAACTTTTGTAGCACGCACACACACGCACACACACATACACACGCACGTTTGGTCAGAGCCATAAAAGTTTATGGGGCCATAATTCTCCTTGACTTTCACTAAGATCATAAATAATTCCAGCCCCAAATAGAAATGCAAATGCGCCGTTAAGTAGAGATGAAACACACAGGCCTATAGTTGAGTGTAGCCCGAGCTCTTACCGTGCGCCACATGCACCTTCTTCATCCAGGGATACACCACAATGGGCGGCTTGTCTTTAACCTGGCAGCCCGTCTTCCTCTGCACCTGAACGGGCTTTGCGCACGTCATCCAGGCCTGACACTGCAGGTAGTCATCCTTAGCCGCTCTCTCTTGCTCCGTGAATCCCGGGAAGTGGCCACTTGGATGCTGCTCCTTGCCATGGTCCTCCCGGAGCGGGCCCTGCACAGAGTGGACATAGGCGGCTTGTTGTGGTGTGTACGGAGGCGGAGGGGGGTGCACGCTGGACTGATAGCCCCCTCCATAACTACCACTGTCCGGAGGGTTGTTGTAATACCCCCCTTGGTCACTAAAATTACTGTAATCTTCTTCACAAGGCGGGAACTGCGGCTCAGCGTATTTACAGCTCACCACGTACGACTCCATGATTGATTTATAGCGAGGCTAGCACGAGAATACTAATTTTTCTTTCTCTCCCCTCTCTCTGTCTCTTTTCCCCCCTCTGGCATCAAGCCATCCTGCGGCTGTCAAATAGACGGACGGCCATGCGGGGCACGTGACCCCGAGGCTGGCCAATCAGCGGCGGCATTTCGCCTTGTTTATGTCACATGTAATGGGATAATTTGAGGGAAAAAATGTTCATTATATGGAGCTAATGAAGATGTGCTGCTGGGAAGGGCTCATCAGCTCCACGCTCACAAAACAAGCTCTTTAATGGACTTTTAAAAGGACAACTCAAACCATAAATACTCATGTAGGACTAATGTACCAGGCCTGTTTTCTCAACAACAATAAGTGCAAAGTGATTGGCCAGCGTGCGTATCTGTTCCATTCTCACAGTCTAAAAATGTGTATCTCCAAAACAAGATCAATGCGCAAATACATTGAATGGCACGTGTGCAGAACTGCGCTTTGTGCGTTATTGTGCGCCAGATCAAATAAATACACATTAATTGCTTCAACATTCATCTGGGATAAAGCGCTTTGGCGCGTTTTAACGCACGTGCATACTAGAAAAATACAACTATTACTCAAATAGTTCATGGCTTCTTTTGGAATCCTATTGTGTAACTAAAATATATCGCCTATTCCTCATAGAGAGACGCGTGATGGCCCAATGTTGCCAGGTAATGTTTTTACGCACGCGGACTAAGATGTATAATTCAATTTAGTCGCCCTCATCGTAAATATCGTCCCATTGTTTACCATTGTATTAAGGCGGTGGGTTTTGTGACATCTTTACACCCACAAATGCACAGTATCTTTTACTGACCAATGTCTCCACGTTTGTGACGCACTTAAGCCAAACGAATAGACAGAAATCTGACCATTGTTTATCTAAGACATAACTCAAGTCCCTCTATAAATCTGTCTATCCGCGCATCCCCCACTCCGAACAGCACCTATTGAAGAAGCGCGCGGACGACTGTAATTTATGACTTTTTGCGGCCTGAGTTGAACCCCCCACCCAGATGGCCCGACCTGAAAAATTAATCTGGCCCATATTGAGGGACGTGGGCCATATTTGGCCTTGTGGCCGGTCAAAAGACGCGCAACAAAAAGATGCCGTGCAGTTAAAAGAAAGCGCATAAAGAGTCCCAGACAGTGAGTAGTATACGGCTTTGTTTGGCAGAGGTCAGCCCGAGGTGTCCCTCTCACCACTGATAACCCCGCCTTCATACAGCCAAATGCTCTTCTCTGCGTAAAAAATGACACCGAAGCGTAGAGCGACGTGCCAAGACGTTAGAGAAATGAAGAGAAATAATGCGATAGAAGCTTAATCAATAGGGTTATGCTAAAGCAGGCCCCCACACGAAGAGAAGGGATGCGTAATAGGATTCCCCGACCCTTTACGCATTTGGCACAACGCATCCCCTCTCTGCGTAAAGATAAATGACTAGAGATGAGAGTAATCTGTGCGCCAGTGGAGAGCTATAAATCCCAGGAGCAGCTACGGGATTTCACGAGGATCACTTTTTGGCAGCAGCTGCGCCTAAAGATGCTCCAGTCTAAGGCTCGGGCCAAACTGCAGTCCACTCGCGTAATATTAGCTTTTTAGTAGACTCAAGACTTCATCTAAGTCTTGGCAGGGCGCACTGACCGGACTAAATGGACTCAACTTATTTGATACGCGAGGCAGCTGGGTTTCTCAAAGGAGTGAAAAACGCTGATACTGCAAATTGTATCATCTCAGAGTTTACAAAAGCCTTATAAAACAACATCTGACAAATGGGTTACTTTTGTTCACCTAATATTAGTTCTACACATTTTTATACAGGTTAGGGTTAAGTTTACAAAATACAGAAAGGTATAGAGCTTATTCCATAAATGTGTGAGGATATAATAACATAAATACAATAGTACATACATGTTTTGCTTCTTAACATTTGATCAGCAATTTTAGACACAAAATACAAGTAGATCTTTAATGAACAGCTTTTATATTAATCAAATTACCTTGAGCAAATCAGATCATATCCATCACCATTATTTGCATTAAGGAACTCAGTAAAACAAATACAATTTGTAGCCTCATTCACATGAATACACTGCAGAATTGTGAACTTGGCCTGTTTACATGATCAAATCTGACCAAAGTGAATCAGAGTCGGATTTGAGACAAGTGTAAATGCAGCCAAATTCTGCTCATAGCTGTGTTTTATAGACCCTTTAAAGGTTTTCACCAAATATATTCAAAATACCAGAAAGGAGAAAACTGGAGGAAAAAGATAATGCGATTTCAATGGAACTCGGATTAGCCTCAGAATATCATGAAATGTGAAAAGTTAGGATGGTTTTGGCAAATAATAACCCCTTGTGAGTGATATTACTGCCTAGTTTAAAGATGTTTACAATTGCATTTTGCATTTTTTGTTTCTTTGTTTGAGACCATGATAGGTTCTTTTGGAGGTCTTTTAGATGGCAACGCAAAACCCCAATTTTTAAGTTTTACTGATCAAATACTTGTTGAGACATGCAAGTGCTGAGCCCACAATATTTATTTTCATTGTATCTACAGATATTTTTTTACCATAAATGCTACTTTTTATATTATTTTATAGCTAGAACATTGTACCTGTTCCTTTCTTTGTAATTAGAAGAAAACTGACATTTCTACCCCTGCATGGGAGTTCAAAATGGTTGCTTATTTTGTTGTTATAAACACTATGACCCATTAGAATTTAGATCTGATGTTAATCCTTGAAAATATGTCTGTGTAATCCCTCAGGCGTCCAGGAAAAATATGTGAAAATATATTATATATGTTTACTTCACTTTGCCTCCAGTCGCCTCCGTTTCAGAATTTTGACATCTGGCTGATAGCATTTTAAAGTCTATCCCTGGGTTTTGGATTCCTTCTTGATCTGAAGGCCTCTGTAAAGACCTTTCTCGATTCAAATGATGTCATATTTCGATTGCCTTATTGCTATGACAACAGAGGACCGTTACCATGCCAAATCCTTTAAATTATGAAGGAAAATTATGTCTGAAACCCATGAACCAAACAGTCCAAATGGGCGGTCGTAACTGCATCCTTACACTTTTACTTACACACAGAAATGAACCCATCTAATGTTTTCCATGAATCTTTCACCTGTCGTTAGCTAGTCGTTTAGTCATGACCCATAGACTCCCCTAGAACCCAATCTGTGACGAGTTAGCTCCACACACATTCGGTTCTACAGGGTATATAGGGGTCATGGTTCTCCGGTTCTTCGGTTCTCCGGTTCTTCGGTTCTCCGGGCATTTTGTAGCACACCGCCCCCTCTCACCCACCTATTTGCTGTACCATAACGACAGCATTTAAAACACCGTTGGGCCCGTAGCTCCCCATTTTTCACCCAGTGTCATTGTTCAACGTGTACGACACATCGGAGCGAGGGTATAATTTATTGAAGTCGTTAAAGCGGCCGGCGCATTTTGATATGAGACGCTCGTTAAAAGTCCAACGCGTTAATTTTGATGAATCTGTGTAATTACAGTGGGCGCGATGGTTCTTCTTAAAGACGAGATAAGACCTGTTGTGGTGAACCAGCGTGGAGCCAACGTCTTCATTGTAATAATGTATGGAAAATGTGGTCTCCTATAGAAATCCTTATGAATACTGTAATTAGACAGAACAGAAGCATGCTGAGTCCACAAGTAGTGCAAGGTAATGAATGAATACCACACAGTGTTCCAGTTACAACATATGTACATTTATTTTACATTATGATTTATTATTGATTATTGGTCCATTAGTGATTTAAAAAAGCAGTTGGTTCCAATATATAATAATAAAATACAAAAAATTGTTGGATAAGTAACACCTGATAATGGCTTTGTTCTACCTTGTATTTAAGATTAGACTTCTCCCTGGCATTTAATACTAGCTAGACAGGATATCTTGGTGTTTTATTGTTCTTTTCCTATGTATCATGTTATCTGTGTATGTGTTTTTTGTTGACTTTCATGTGTTGACGTCTATGTGAACCACTTTGGTCACTTTGGTCAAATTTGTTTTAAATGTGCTATAAAAATAAATACAATTGAACTGTTCACACACACCGCAATCTGATTATGATCTGATTTCTGGACCTTTAAGATGACATGCAAAATGCCAGATCTGATGTGGGGAATCAGAGGGACCATGATCCAAAAGAAACAGATGATTTTGTTATTTACATGTGATTTTAATAGTCTTATAAACCAAAAATCTGATAAAAATCTGATAAAGATCTGATCAAAATTTGATTTGATTGTGCATGTAACCTCTGCCACTAACTATTACACGACTAAGGCCAGTCAAATCAGATAACTGGAGATCAGATTATCAGATTATATTGTGTGTTTACATTCACACACATCAGGACTAAGGTAAAACTTGAAATCAGATTACTCCTATCAGATTTAGATCTTTACATTTGAACAACTCTGACAGCTCCGGTAATCAGATTAAGATCAGATTAGTGGTGTACCAGTAAACAGAGCCATACTGGGCCACAAAGGTTTTTTGGGTTGTTTTTTTTTAGATTGTGTTCAGTTCAAAACTCAAGTAAATGAAATATACTACCAGTATATCCAACTTCCATTATAATTTTATGATCTTATAATTCATTTGCACTGGCCTCATAAACACGCAGTTTACATAATACTGGATTTTCTACTTCAATCATGTTTTTGAGAGATTTATTACGTTTTTTTGCTGGTTGAAGTAAAAAAAAAATGCGCTTTGGTTGAGACTGTCCAGGTGTGTACCAAAGATTGAACGTCCTATGCGCAGGGAGTTTTTGTTCCATTGGATTTGAGTGCGTTCCAATGGACACAAGTTTAATCAATATTATATGGACCGCTGTGTAATGATGGATTTCTGCACCGGAGTCCTTCCCATGCCCTGCGCAGTGTCTGTCAGCAGTGGGAAAGCTTCATTAAGAGGAGTGCTGGCATGTCTTTGGCTCGCCTGATTACTGTATACTCGGAGCAACATGGCAGAGATTTTTCAGCCCCGGGCCCTTGTCGGGGCCCTGGCAGTGCGCGGTGCAGCTGTGCGCACACTTCCCCGGGTCGTTTGGAGCAGAAGATGGTGGAAACTCTGAGAGGATCAACACAACAGTCAGATGGAGCTGACTCTGCACAAAAGAGTAAACATCAATCCCGTGTTTCATTGCGAGGTGAAAAATGGCACGGCCGCTTTCAGGGCACCTTCGGAGGTAAAATACAAATGAGCCAATCTATTGAGACAGGGCAATTAATCCATGCCCCGAGTAAAAAGGACTTTGACCTAATACTTCCATTATTCACCGTTATCCAGGGTGGCTAAGGTGGAGTCACGCGTGAATGGCCTAACTTTTGGGCTCTTTAGAGGCACAACAAGAGCGCAGAGATGATGCGTTTTGAAAGAGCATTCTTGTGGGAGAATGTAACCTAGCTGCTCAGGTCGCCAGAGGGTCAATCAGAAGCGTTGACCGCTGGTTCACCGTTCCATTAGTCCTCGCGCTGGACAGGGCAACGCAGGGGCTCGCGCTGGGACCATCCAGAGTTCACGAGCCCATTGTTCCCGCTGCATCAGAGCTCCTGCCCTGCCCCTCTCCAGTGTATTATTGTGCGCAAGACAAATGTGTAACGGTTAGAAGTAAGTAAAACCGCGCTACCTGGACGCACAGATTATCCCAACATTTCACTTTGGGGTTTGCGCAGTCTCAGTGACTTTCTACCACTTTGCAGCAACACTGTAATGAAGCGTGAACGATTTCCAATAGGCGCAGTGATCATTAATCCGGAGCTGATGCCGTTTGGCTGAAGTCTAATCAGCAGGATTGCACCAAACAGGCCGTGTTCAATAATCGAGCTGAACGGGCATCATGTGTACTCACTCTTATGTCCCTTTTTAAAGACTCGTACTTCAGATAATGTGCGCTTCTGCAAATGAGTTTTGGAGGGAGTTTAAGATAAACTATTGAATAAATTGTCCCTCATGTGGAGCTGCGATATAAAGCCATTGAGCAGTGTCTTTTCTTTGAGGGGTCGTTTCACTTTTTCATCTTAGACAGGCTGACCGCTGTATCACCCCTCCGCCCCCGGCCCTCTGCCGGGTCAAAGCCGAGCAGCACAGCAGCCTTAACCCGGTTTAGACATTAACTGACCTCCAGCCCAGGCTTCGGCCACCGCTCTCGGACTCGCATGGAACACAGACATGTAAACCCAGTGCACAGGGCTGCAGGATAAAGCAGACATGCCTATGCCTCGGTTGTGAAATGTGTGTAACTGTTTTTGTTAAAACCATCTTATAGGCCTGTTTTGCTTTAATAAATGCAAGATTTGGAAATAAATGATTCGTTTGAATGAATGTACAATTGTATAGGTGTGCTGTGCTGGGGCTGCGCGCGAGCCCAAGAGCGTATTTCATCTGTCGTGTGTTGTGTGACTGTACTCCGCGTGCTCTGTCATATCACTGCTGTGCCATATTTACGCTCTGCTCTTTTACAGCCGCGGTGTGGGCGCGCGGGGCTACACTCACTGTGTGTTTGCATAATCTTCATAACACACACATACACGCACATGCACGAGTCTACATGCGCAGTATGTACCCTGCACACTAAACACAAGAACCAGTGAAAATATCTCAATTGCTAAATAATAAATAAACCCATATTATGGTGCAAAGGTAAATTAATGCAATTAGGTCTAAAAACAGATGAATAATTTAGTATTTATTATTTAATTCTGAGGTGCACGAGACTGCTAGGCCTACTGTTTTTATTTTAAATAAAAAATAATAATAATCATGACCTCTCTAAAACTGTAAATATTTGGAGAAATGTCTTAGCCATAAGAACATTTAAAACGATAGTCTTCAAACAATATAAATTGTAGCTTTCAAATAGTTAAAAAAAATAACTTGAAGTTTTAATTCAATGATTTTCTTAAACAGGGCATATTGCGTAAATGAGCCTCCAGGGATAACCCAGCCCACCGGCAGGTTCGTAAAGTAGTGCAGTAAAATGTAAAATACAATGGTAAATTCTGTCTAAGTCTAATGAAATCAGACCCGAGACTACAGGTGGATATTTCCGCCTGGCTCGTGCACGGTGGCTGCAGGGATTTCATTTCATCACTATCCCCCCACCCTCCTCACTCCGCGCCCCCTGCCCCGTACACTCATAACTTCATATCGCCGCCAAATATGAAAAGCATGACTTACATGTAGCGCTGTGGTGTGGCGGTGAGGACCGGCTGTTGGCAAGGGTAAATCCGTTTGGAGAGCGCGCACAGGCCGGTGAACATCGCTTGGCACCTCGGCGCTTCTCTCCACGACACAAAGAGCATTCTGTTGATTACGGACAAATATCAGCTCCCAATCCCATCTGGCCGCCTGTCGGCTATTCTCTCTGAGTTATATTTTGGGGCTTGTCAAACCACCGGCAATAAAACAGACTTTATTACCGTCACGTGCTCAGTTTTTTTTTTCCCGCTCCCACGCGGGTTCATAAATTATTAGGCCCTGCACCAAGAGCCACTTTATTCCATTATGGCGCCAAACGAAAAAGCCTTTTCATCTCAGGGGTTTTATGCTGCAAATGAAGTAGTTTTGCGTTCGACTGGTTTTGTCACTTTTTCTCTAAAGATTTAACACGTGTTTTGTTTATTATTTTTCCCTCCATTTTTATAATTTGCATTTTTTCTACATGTTTAGATTTTTACAGGGAATTTCTAAATTGGCAGAAATAATAAGCCAAACGTTTTGACTGCAAATGTTAAAAATTCCATTATATCTTTGTGCGTAAAACGTAAAGCCGTGCGTAAACGAATACTCTGCAGTGTTGTTTTGCCTCCACTGTCCTTTCCTTCCACTCGACGCAGACTCAAAAGGCTGTTTGGCATTTTTCCGGATGTTTCTGGAATGCTGTTTGGAGCATTTGTTTCCTGCTTTGATTTCCGTAAATGGGGAGCAATAAAACCATAAAGTGCGCACTGTGAAAACACGCCGCAGTGTGTATGTGTGTGTGTGTGTGTGTGTGTGTGTGTGTGTGTGTGTGTGTGGCTGCGTCAAAGAGGACACCGCTTTGCTTACTTTAGCAGCTCCTCTGTGACTGCTGGGCTCCGTGCCAAGTCTCCTACCAGACC